>JASCIP010000214.1:0-12286 GCA_034783695.1 Sardinella gibbosa | reverse complement strand
CAGTACATTGCATGCCCTTTTAGACCACACAAGTCAATCCTGGCTGCAGAGTTCACTCAGAGATTGAGACGTGCTGCTTTTTCCGTGATCATCTCTTTAAAGGCTCACTGTTTTAAGTAAAGCTACTGTACACCTATTACAGTAAGAAATGGCACGTTTTTACAACTAATAAACAAGGATTTTTCTTTCAATTGCATTTTTAAATTTGTAAACTTAGTGAATAAAATTAAGATCACACCTGTATGAGTGTAGAGTTGCCAGAATCCTCCAGCCGGCTCCCACTGTCAGATCCTTTACTTCCAGTCTCACCAGAGGAAAGTGAGGACAAGCACAAGATAGTCACAATAAATGCAGCAATTTCCATTTTCCTCCAGATCCGTCAGATTTTGATCCTTAGACTCTCCTTATTGGTTTTCCCTGGCCAGCCCTCTTTCTCTTCCCCTTTCTCTCCCCTCTCTCTCTCTCTTTTTGCCCTTCCAGACTCTCTCTCCTCCAGTTTTGTCCTGAGTGGGCCTTCCCAACAACAGGAAATGTCTTTGTTTTCACTCCCACCTCCCACTTCCAAGCTTTTGTGTTAACACTGCACTTTTTGTCTCTGGCTGTCAGAGGCAGACTCTCCCCCTGTGTAGCCAGGTTTGTGTCACCAGACTTCTTTTTTTAACAGCCTTGTTAGTCAGACTTGTGACGCTATGTCTGTGGTGAACCCAGTGCTCAGCAGGAAAAGGATATGTAGTCAAAGTGAATGAGGAGGTAAAATGAGAGTACATCCTTGTTAGCTGAAATCATTGCAGAGGGAAGGAATTTCCATTAAAGCGCCACATGAATGCGACTTTCCACAAGCCCACTGCAGTCTGGATGAGAATTAGGATATATGGGTGTGGCCTCCCAGCTCAAGGGATCCAGTGTGTTATGCAATGTCAATGTTCCCAAAGTTTGCGCTGATGAATAGGACTTGGAATCATGCTTCGCATTCCTGAATTCAGCTATTCACTGTGCAAGACAGGGACTTACAATAACTTTCACATAATTTTTATAACACATTGTATTACTTGCATACCATTTCTTCAGAAAAAAAAATGTGTATGAAGAAAGAGCCATCACTCTCCCTTTAGAATCTTCCTTTTCCCCTCAACAAATGGATATCCAGTAATTCCCAGTTACATTATTCCTTAATGAATGCATATTTTAATGTAAATGTAGGCCTACATGACAGAAACATCCCAATGGCAACACTTGGACACAATTTAGATGAAAATTAGAAGACAAGAGTAAGAGTAAGCTCTAAAGATGCAGAGACCTGTGTCAATGCCACTATGATCTGAGGTATGGTGCTGCCACACAGTGGATAAGATGGTGTATAGCACACCCCAAAAATGATCCCACAACACAGACCACTTTTGTTTCCATCCATGCTATTTTTAGTATAGGAAAGTAATTTTACCTTTCTGGCACAAAAAGCCAGTTATTCCAGTAGTATTCCTAGTATAATCCATTGACATTTATGTGTTAAGCAGATGCTTTTATCCAAAGTGACTTGCAGAAGAGGATTCACAAACTACACTGCAGAAGTAATCTTAGAAAGTATAAAGTTCTGTTGAACAGGCAAGAAAAAGAGCTAGAAAATGGGGCCAAAAACCTTTGCTTATAGCTGCCCCATAATGGACAAAATCCAAATAGAGTCCAAATAAAGTTGAGACAAAGAAAGTGCTCTGACTTTGCTGTATTTGCCTGGTGATTCATGTCAAAATGCATGAGTGGCATACCAAAAACATAGCAAATGGTACATGAATAAAGTGTCCATACAAAAGGTAAAATAACAATGTACTCAGGCCTTTGTGTAAAATGGTAGTGTCAATCTAAAAACAAAGCTAGCCAACTAATACATCCATTTTCTTATTACATTGTGCACTATCCTGGCTTTGCACTAGTGTGAGGTCAGGTTAACAGTTAACAGTGATCATTTGTAACTTAAAGGAAAATGCAACACATCATACAAAAGTATACCTGAATTATTGCTAGCTTGAAGATAAATATTGAAATCTAGAATGGTCCATTTATACCTAAATGTTTGATGCCTTTACTTCTAACCAAACAATATATAATGTAACTTCGCATTTTAGGTCTGAACAAAAACAAGTAATTACCAGTAAGCAACATCTCTAGTGTTACACTTGAGCTGTAGTGGGAAGATATGAGATAAATAATGTCTGATGGGAAATGCCATAGCTACAGGAATAAATACTGAAGGCAAACGTAGTGCGTGTGATATCGAATAGGTCCTTTTCTTGTGGAACTGCATCCAGGGTCTTCACTCCATGCAGTCGTTACCAGTTGTCCAAAAAGTCAAACCCTGTCTTCAGAATGTTGCCAGTTGTAAGCTGAAAATATTGAAAAGAGAAAAAGTTTAGGGATCTAGCTGACATGAGTTCTAAATCAGCAGATTATAATACGATTATTTTGGTCATCATCACTACCACACACTACTAAATATAACCAGTAGCCTAGCTGTTAGCTGTGTGTTTCATCAAATATCCATACATTAAAGGTGCACTATGAGATTTTGCTTTTTTGATTTTGATTTTGTTTTTAGCCCAATTTAACTTTAGTCACAAAACGTATCCATCTCCCCTTGATCAGATTGCTGCCTGCCCCCTGAATACATTGTCAAAAAGTTTGGTCTCTGGAGACAACACAGGGGCTGTAAAACATAAAAAAAACACTAGGGCACAAGCTGTGCACCAAAACAAAACAACCACATTTCAGCCAAAGACCAACAAAATGGTTCGAGGAGGTGTGGTGTTTAGTGAGCATGCACATATGGGTGAGGAGCGGTGAGAAAAGTTGATTTAGTAGCGTGAATTTGAGAATAGCGTTTTGTTTGTTTACTTGGAATGTCAACAGAATCTCACAGTACACCTTTAATATCAACAAAGACCTCAGTTTAACACAATGATTGATGTCAAATGAATATTCAGGTCTGATAATGTACCAACTTGTACCACTAATAGTCGGTAATAAAGACTGCTGTTGAAGACAAAGCAACTGTTGAAGACAAAGCACTACAAAATGAACAGAATAGTTGCGTTAAGATGGTCACCTGGGAAAGGGTAGGGCTAGAGCCTAGGGAGGTATCCATCTTCTCTTCTTCCTTGGCCATGCTCCTGGATCCTGCAGGAGACTTTGAGGCCAAACCTGGGCTGAACATGTCATCCAGGGGGCTGACAGAGGGTAAGGTGCTCTGGGCGCGCTCCCAGCCAGCCCCCGAGGATAGCACACTGGCTGGAGCTGCTGGGGGTCCACTGATGGCAGCGGGGGCCACGCTGACAGGGGCTGGGGTAACACTGACGGGAATGGGAGGAGGGGGCGCCGGGGGCCTGGGTGCTCTCTGTTTGGTAGGCCTTGGCGGCTCCTCTGCCTCTGTGCGCAGGTATGATGGAAGGGGTTTCTCCCCTTTTTCCATGGACTTGATTTGGCTCGGGGTGAGGGATTGGAAGTCGGACTTCTCGCCTTCGAGCCTGGATCTCTCCAAACTGATCTTCCAGAAGGAGGACTCCTCCTCCCGTCGTCCTGATGTGTCATTTGAACTCTTGGTACTTGGAGCAACTTTGGTCAGCTGGTTGTTCTGAGCGGGTTTGCTTGGTTTTGGATCAGCTACAGACGAAGAAACGCTTTGCTCTGGGGCACCAGAAGAGAGACTGAATTCAAGCTGACTCTAAAAATGACACGCACACAATTAGGTCAGAAGTATAGCGACAGAAAGATCTGTACCCGAATTATAGACGTGGGGAGAATGATCATGACACTGATGACTGAATATTTTACGTGTAGATGAACTTCCAAAACAACACTGTAGACGTAGTTAGACATACCTTTGTTTCCCAGGAAAAGGGTGCCGAGTGTTCATCTTGCCAAGTAATGTCCTAGAATAAAACACATTGGAAACGGTTACTGTAAGCTCTTTCATTCGCTACGCCGTAAAGAAGCGGGACTACTATGGCTCGTATTTATCACTGCTTTATCTTAGCAAAAGCATAATAAACATCTGATGCGATTACAGGAACTACAGCCCATGCCAGATTGTTTAGTTGCGAAAAAATGGCTGTTAACCAGACATCGTTGACTAGCTTGCTAGCTAACACAGCTGTGGATGTTGTGCGTAACCAATTTAATGTCAGTTAAATAAACTTCGTCATGAAAAAAGTGTAAAGTTACAATCTTTACTTACCTCCTCCCCAAAATGTACAATCTTCTGACCTGTCTGAATGAGCAGTTTTGGATAACAAACAACCTCTTCTCGGTCCACCCTGTGCATTCCGTATCGGGCTCTGATGTGGGGATCCATCATTACATTGTCGATGGCCGTGTCTTGTTCAGTCGGGGTCATGTCTTCCCAGTCAGATCCAAATTTCTCTTTAATTTTCTCCCTCTCTTGCATTATCTTTTTGGCCATAGAATTAATGGATGAGAAATATTCAAACTTTTTCTGCTCCATATTTGAATCTCCGGCAGCCCCGACCATCGTCGTGGCAGCCATTTTCTCAACAGCTGAAAAACATTCGGCTGTGACGTATGCGTAGTTCAGGAACAGGTAGAAAAACTGGCACCACTGGCACCATATTTATAATGGGCCGTGGAAGAATATTTTCTGACACCTGCGTTGGTCAACATAATTATGGCTTTAGTAACACTCCAAACAAACACATTATATCCTTAAGAGAGGCAGTAGGAGCAAAAAATGTAGGCTATTGCCTACTGTTGCTGGTGCTGTGCCACTTGCCTCGCCTCTTGGGCACTGTCCCGCCTGCGCCACTCGCCCACTGCCTACGTTACTCTGTCTTGTGCTCTATCCCGGGACACATGTCACATATCACCTAGCCGTGAAACTAACACATGAAACAGTAGGCAAGTGGCACGACACACCTGGCAAGTTACAAGACACAATAAGTAAATTAGCAAACGGCTGATGAGTGGCACAGGAGGCTACAGTGACAGGTAGCCTACAGCAGGTCAGTGGATGGGTGGCACGAGCTACTAACATCTACAGTGGCTACAATGCTCCTAGCCTACTATTGGGCAACTGAGCCAGTTTGCCACCACACCCGGTTTACGCTTTACAATAATTCCAAAGTCTTTCCGTGTCGCGTGTAGCCAATTAGACTTGCTTGTGTGCATTCAACAGACGCGACATGGCTGCTGCGCCACCAAACTTTTCATGGGTCGAGCCCAAAAAACTGGCCGGCCTAGCATATCCGTGTACCGCGGGTCATTACCAATTTCTTTTCGATAGTGGGATTCAACATCTCGTGAGTTTATGTGAATCACTTCCACCCCACCATGACAGCTGTCCTGGACTTCAAGTGCATCATATTGGCATTGTGGACTTCACACCACCTAGTTCCGAACAAATAAGGAAGTTTCTGTCCATTGTCGAGGAAGCTAATTCAAAAGATCAGGTGAGCACTTTTGTAAGTGTTATAAGACTGTCTGATGAGACTGAATCTGACCAGATGTGTTTTTGTATCTAATTCTAATCCTGAATTATACTGTAGGGTGTCGGTGTGCATTGTATGCATGGCCACGGACGGACAGGGACCATGCTGGCATGTTACTTGGTGGAGAAAAAGAAAATATCTGGAGATGAGGCAATAAATGAGATCAGGAGAATACGACCAGGTTCCATTGAAACAAACGACCAAGAGAAAGCTGTGCGGGAATTTCATCAAAACATCCGGTTAAGGTGATTGAAGGCAGAAGATTTTTTAAGAGTGTTCCTGTGTAAACACTAATTCCTTCAAGTAAATAAAGAGGCAAAAGGTGTTTTAGACTTTATTAAAAGTAGGCCTAGGGTACAGTTTGAATACAGAGGAATAGGCACAGCTAGTCCTTATATTCACATGGTCTCACATTATCAGCAACAACCACCTGGAAAACAGTAGATTTTTCATAAGGATTCCTTTAAGCAGTTTGCAACAAGTCAATGTTGGAAGGTTGGGAGGGGAAGCAGCTTTGTAAGAACAGTTGGTTCACTTATTGTCCTTTTCATTTGTAACAAGCAGGTCTATGGTGACCTGAAAAAATATTTGATAAAAAATAAAAAGTTCAAAAATATACCTCTGTCTCTGCAGCTGCATCCGACATTTAATACACCATACAGTCAAGCAAAGGCAGCAGGGTGTCTGCTCTTCCAGCATCTTCACATGAAATCCTCAGAGTCCACATAAGAATCACTCCAGTTAGCTTTATTATGAGTCCCAAATGATCACTACCCTCCTTTACCCACTGTGTGCTGACCACAACTTTGCAGAAATATTTCTTCTTTAGCAACAGTTCCCTTTGAAATGGTCACTTCTAGGGTACAGATAAAAGGACACGCATTATTTAGGAAGACCAAAGTAACACAATTTCCACAAACAATTCTCATACACGAGAGAAAATAACCCCAATGTAATTCACTTTTTATTTTGAAAAATATAAGACATTGTGTGTTGCGACCATAAACATGTTTGTGACTCCTTTAGTCGGTTTAGTCTAAAGATTCAATGCTCATCTTGACTGAGTACTTAAACCATTGCTTACATAACTGGCTATACAACAGTGGCAACTTGTTCCAAGGCTAAATATGTGAAAAATAATACTTTGTATAATTCTATACAAATTGTACAGACAATTTAACTTTTTTGTAAAATCTGTATTTATTTGATTTACAAAAGCCTAACATGAAATAACCAATAAAATGAAACCAAATAAACCTGTAACCTAGAATGAAAAAAACATGTGTTTACATGTCAGTTTACATTTTTTTGAGCAGAAAAGGAGGATATTGACACTAGAACCTTGTAGATAATTAATTAAAATGTACAAAGTAAAGTCAGGTCTTCTTTGATCTCTTGAAAATTATTTACACAACATGTTCAGTAATCTAGACATTTGTGAACGGAGAGATGCAGGTTTATCTGGAGACGCAACAAAATTTCATCCTGCATCATCTGTTTACTTCCAATACTGTGGTGTAAGAAACCTATGATCAACACACCTCCCTTGTAATTAGGCATGTTCTGTCAAAAATAAAAATAAAATAGAAAGGGGGAAAGAGAAACCACAATGATTCAAATAGGTTTCCTTGTCAATTAAAACAGATTTTTATAAATAGGAAAACAAATCTATTGCATGACGATCAAATAAATATTTTCTACGCAAATGTTACATTCCTACATTTAGTGTTTTGTTATGTAAATTTGAACTGAAATTTCCCATTCTTAACTCATCACGATCATACTGGTCATTATTACACCAGCTGATCACACTGCCACTCAACTATGCAAATATCCATTCAAATCAAACAAGAGTTAAAAAAAGAAAGAAACTGCAAATTGGGGTCACACGTAAAAATGACCACTAAAAATGTCAAACCTTTCGGGCAAAAAAATGGCAGACAGTGGAGCAAAACCGTCAAGATACATGTCTGTCTAAATATTGTTGCAGGAATGTTGAACACTTTTTTTTTCCCAATGAGTACAAACTGTACAGAGGCATTGGCATGTCCCTAGTGTTTCTGAATGGTACAAATGCTCTGGTAAACGCCCTTGTTAGCTTGCAATGGAAATCATGAAAACAGGTTTTACAGTGTAGCTATACAAACGGGTGGAACCTTCAGTGAGACGATCCCTCCTTATACCCGCCTTAGTGCTGAAATGGAATGGGTGGTGGTGTCTGTCTGGATGATGCCGTTTCCCCATAACAAATTGAAATTCTGAAAGCAGGCTTTGCTCACAGAGTATAGGGCAGCGATAATAACAGTAAAAGGTTGGTCGAGTTTGGGTACTTATTTTCATGGAAAACATAAAAATAAGTGGGAAATACGCAATGCAGAGAAGAGCATAAAACACCATAAAATATCCCACGTTACTGAATGCTAAAAAAACAAACAAAAAAAAACATTAAAATGAGAAAATATGCATCTATTCCCCCCAAAATTCACTGAAATCAAAACATAGCCCCTTCATGTGACTGAAATTTTCTCAATAAAATAAAACATTTTACAGTGCTTTTTCAATAATCTTTGAATCTTTAGAGGGGAAATTATGCAGTACTGTCTCTCTTATTGCAATGACGTATCTAAATAGTATTTAATGGTCCAGTTACTCTCTTAAAACAAAACAAATTCTGAAGAAGGAAAAAGGTAATTGGGAAACTCAATCTAGATCCCCAGTGCTAAGACCAGGTACTGGAGTTGGGGTTTCCCTAACTAAGGCTCCAGTCTACTTTGTGTTCAGTTCATTCTCCAGCTCCATTAGTTTCCGCGAGGCCTTGACCTTGTTGGACACCTCCTTCCCCTGGGAGAAGAGACGCTGGCGTTCCTTAAAGGTGAGGTTCTCGGGGGCTCCTGCTATGACGTTGTCCTGCTCTGGCGCACTGGAACAACAAGACTGTGCTTGAGTGGAGGCATTTATGGGTTACCTATTGGCTACAATCACAATTCTGGACAAGAATTTGGGCCTATTCAAAAAATTATATATTTGTCCAAGAAATATATACACTAAAATGCATATCGGTGCGTAGAGTTGGCTGTTGAAGCAAGCTGATTAAAGTGCATCTTTGGAATGCTATCAAGCCGGGTCACTTGAATTGTTTGGACAGTGACAACAAAGCAGCATTTGTAGTTATCCATCTGATGTAGTCACTCCATCTGAAATGTGTCCGACAATTGCTAGACTTCCATGCATTCTTCTGTGGTAATCTCACCACATACAGCCACTGTAACTCACCTTTTTGTCCACTTTTCCTTGTAAACTTCTCCCGTTCCTACAAGCCCTGTTGTGTTTCCAGTGTACGAATTAAATCCTGTTACAATGTTTCAATGGTGAAAAATAAGAATTAAGTGAACATTATGAATCATTTCAGAAGTTCCCTTCAACAACAACAACAACAGCATCTCCCGAGACACTACAAAAGCTGCTGGGTCAAACACCAGATTCCCATGACGACAGAAATAGCTGGTTTCAATATGCCAAATTCTCTGAAAATGGTTAGCAAGCACTGTACACTGCTAAGGGCAGCTTATCTCTAGTAAACATAGTCATTAACTCTTCTTTAGTACTGCCAAATATGATATGAAACAAATTCATGGCCACCATTTTCACCAACTCTAGACAACCCAGCAACTTTGCTGTAGTGCCCCAAGATGACAACTTTCATTTCCAAACTGCAAGAAGCTGAGCAGCAAGAGTAGCTGGATTAGCGTTCCAGGCATTCCACGGCATGTCTGAAGCAGGGTCTGTTGCACAACTAAGGACCATCAAGGGTGGAGGTCAAGAGGCTCAATCTAGCCAAGCAGCTTCTGGGTTTCAAGGCTTTAGCAAACATTTAAGCCATGAAATGGCCATTGCTACATAAGACCACTTCACTGTGGATCCTGAGGTTCTTATCAGGGTTTTCAATTATTGTATACAGTAAGGCAGCTGTTTTGCACCGGCCTTGGTGACTCAAATTGCCTGTAAGCCATATTGTGACCTTTACCCGAGCAGTCCCTGACCTCCATCCCTCATGGTCCCCCAAATAAGCATTTCCCCAAGGCTCATATGTCCATGTGTCTGTCAGAGCTAAAGGACCTTCTGTCCTGAACTACAACCTTTGAGAGTCCCTGTTGAAATTAGTTCTGGTTGTCGGTATTCCATGTCGATTTTGCAAGGGCGTGATTAGCACAACCACAATCCAAATGCATGTGGCTGGTTTTGGGAAGGTGTGACTGTTTCCCAAATGATGAAGAATGAATTGGGAGGGACAAGGCAGACACAAAACACATTGCCATGTGCAAACCTAGAAGAGCACTTCAGTGGTAAAGGCAGGCGGAGTATTTCAGGAGCAACGTCTCCAGTGCTAAAAACAGGCTCATGGCTTCACTCTAAAACCAGTCTTGGCCTTTCCAACATCTGCTCCGTGGAGGGAAAAACCACACGCTGAGAAAACGGAAAGCAAACACCGCCCAAGAGCACAAAAGCCGCTCTTTTAAGGATTTTAAATCTCATTCATCGAGCCAGATGTAAGCTTATACGTGGGCCTTTATTGTGATGAGGAAATAAAAAAAGGGGAGGGGGCTTAAGTTTGAGCCAAGGATACTATTTGTTTAAAATAAACCGAGATGCCTTGACTGCTACAAAAACACATTTTTCTGTTGGTCTCAAATCTTTTGTGATATCCCTCTGTGATAAAGCCAGACATAGCATTCTGAGGTTCTGACTTGTTTCTGAAGCCTAAAACAATGTTCTAGAAACTGCACTTAGGCCTGGCTCAGGGCTCTACTGCCACCACTGAAGTGATCTCCTTTGGTCTTCAACTGGTCTGAAGCGGCCAGAGCCTCAAGTCAGCAACCTGAGGCCCTGGCCCATCTTCAGTGGAGTGGAGTGTGTGTGTGTGTGTGTGTGTGTGTGTGTGTGGGAAGGGTGTGGAGTGGTGCAGGAGGGCAGCTCTGTGCAATGAAGCAACGGACAGAACAAACACGTGGAGACCACACGGCCAAAAAGCTCAGAGACAGGCACAAAGACAGACACAAGACTCAGACAGGGTCAGGAGGCAACACTGCTTAAACCACACAGAAGCCCACAGAATCTCTTCAATTAAACAATGCCAGGTAACTAGAGAGACATGTCTCAGTGAGGCTGTGTGTGTGTTAAGATTCAGTGGCTGCAGACAGACAGACAGAGAAGAATGATCTCATGAAAGGAAAAAAGAAAGCAGAAAAGCAAAGGCAGTAAATAGCAATGGATTTCTGTATCAACTGAAATTAGTGGCCATTTAAAGCAAGGGAGGGGGGAGGTGGTGCATAGCAGATAAGCAGATTGGCCTATTTTTAATTTAGTCTCCAGCAGGAGCGGCGAGGTTAGTGATTGGTCCCTCAATCAGAATGATGAATAACACAACTCAGGTCAAAACAGGTCTGACGGTCAGCAGGAAGGGCAAATGTCTGGGCACCTGTGCAGGTGTGACATGCAAGTGAGGGATGCAGTGAACTACACTGGAGATTCAAAGAGACTCTGCTTTGACTGGGTTGCATTATTGACCTTCATTTGTGCATGGCTGTTAAAAATCTAAATTATAGTTTCTGAACCAGACCCTCATTTTCATGTAAGCAAACTTCTACCTGTAACCTGCAACTATTACTAATGAATACAACTAAATAACTATGATATCAACAGGGTGGTCAAATGTTAACTGATTAAAGATCTCATATTTCCAAACCACAACCAAAATTCAGCCACTACTGGATACGCCACTAGAGGGCAATAGAGATCTTCTCAAAGCAAGTTGACATGAGTATACAGTATTTTAATCTGTTAAGAGTGATTACATTCCTCCCATTTGTTAAGAGAAGATTTCTAATGGAGCTAGTCTTCTGTGGTCTTCTGTGACTAAAAGGAAAGTCTCCTCCACTAAGTACTGCTAAAGTGTCACCTCTTGTCTTACTAGGCCTTTTGCAACAGCCACACACAAATTAGATGCCTCATTCTTTTCAGATCAGTTCCCCTTTCTTTAGTGCCAAGTGAGACTAGTACTGAGGAGAGTGTTTGCTCTAGGACCCCACCACCACATGAGTGACAACAAGCATGGCCCAATGGCCAGGGAGCTGAGGCGGGGCCAACCCACACATAGCGAGACAGACAGGGGGCAGGGCGGGGCGGCAACACCAACAGTACTTTGATTGGACGTCTTGGGTGCTTGAGTGATTTCATTTTGATTTGGGATTTTTTGGGGGTGAGGAGGGAGTGACTAATCAATTGCTTTTACGCACAGTGGGTGATTTTACAGGGAGAGGAATCATTGAAGACAAAGGATAATTACGTGGGGAAATTTTCAGGACAAAAAAATAGGACAAAAATTACACAAGGAGGACACAAAATCAAAAAAAAACACAACACTACAGAGATGGAAAATAGAGGACAGACAAAAATCAAGGGAGATCGGATTGATTGACTAGCTACTTCTACAGCTCTAAGGATTGAATCTGACGAACAGCATGGAGGGAAGGATGAAAAAGAGTGAGAGGGGTGGGGAAAAGTGGGAGGGAAGACACCCCTCTCAGCTGACAGAACTGGATCAAACAGGAACACAAAAAACGACAAAAACTATACGTGAAAAAATAAACGAGAGAATGAGGAGGAGTGAACAGGGGTGGGGTGGGGGTTGGCGGGCCCAACGTGGCCTGCGTGCGGGGGGGCAGGTCGCGGGTGGTGGGGGAAGTGGCTGTTTGAGGGCTGGGGGTGAGACACAGTGGTGGTGGTGGCGGTGGTGG
>JASCIP010000212.1:30998-45301 GCA_034783695.1 Sardinella gibbosa | reverse complement strand
AAAAAAACGGGGGGGCCAAAAAAAAAAAAACTCAAAAAAAAAAAAAAAAAAAAAAAAAAAAAAAAAAAAAAAATCATGCCGACAGTCACAAGACAACCAACTCTCCATCAGACGTACCCCTGCCTGCCACGCTCCCAAAGCTGGGAGGGGCGAGCAGGAGTGAACAGAGGGATCCCAAAAAAGCTGGGGTGTCTGTAGGTCCAAGTGCAGAGAAGAGCTGGTCTAGTGTCTTTGAGCACTGATGAGACGACAGGAGGAAGAAGAGGAGGAGACAGGACTCAGACCCTAGAGCAGTAAACATGCAGAGCCTTTGGGCAGTTGGGATGTGGGCAGGGGCCGAGACGTCAAATTAAAACATCTTACAGATATTAAAAACAAAGAAAAGGCAAGTAAATTTTTACAAGAAGTTCTGTACAAGGCCTTCATTTCGCTGTCATCATCTGTACAAACTCTGTAGAGGAGGGAAAGGGAGAGAGAGAGGGAGAGAATGAGGTCATGTATTCACAGTGTGCTGTATAGGACATCGGCAGAATACAGCTCCAGGAGGAGCCGCCACGGCCCCTGGTGCCTCACCTTCATAGTTGACTTGGCCATCTCCGTCAATGTCAGCTTCTCTAATCATCTCGTCAACCTCCTCGTCTGTCAGCTTCTCTCCAAGGTTGGTCATGACGTGACGCAGCTCTGCGGCGCTGATGTAGCCGTTGCCGTCCTGTGGAGGGATTTTTGGTTAGCGAAAATTGAAAGAGTCAACTTTACACTAACCAACAGATAACAGCCTCCTTATTCAAAGACAAACAGTTCTCTAAGGAGACCTTATGATACTCATAAGTATCAGCATTTTTATAGTAACTATGCTTAAAGCAACTACTAGGAACTATTGCTGTGAGTTTTGCTCCGTGCTTAGCACTGTTCAAGGAGCTGGAGTGCTGCAACAAGTTTGACAGAAGTGATTCTGGAAACATCATTTTAAAGGAGCAAACTGTTCTTTGGTGTTCCTGGAGAAATCCAGTGTGAACCAATCAGTAGCGCCATTATTCAAGGTCAGACTATCTGCAGGAAATAGAACCAGAAAATCTGACACAACATAGACTGAATAGTGAACAGGCAGCTAACTGGCAGCATGTTAACTGAATGGGGCATAGGAGAATGAAGGTAATAGTTTCTGTGCCCCTTTCGGTTATAGTTAGCCGTCAGTTCGCTACTTGGTCTATGTTGTATCAATTTTCTTTTCGTTCTCTCTCCTACCAACTTGGTGACTTTCAAACAACTATGCTATGGCTATGTATTGACTCACACTAGATTTCTTCTTTAATACTAGTTACATAACATTCTATGACTTTTCAAAAGAAAAGAAAATACTCGTTTTCTTTCTGGGCTGTGAAGTCCAAATTTCCAAGACTTGGAATTTAGGATATTCCTCATTCAGATATCAGTATTTCAACATCATATTATTTCTGGACTGAAAAAAAAAATCCTCAAGAGGACTACCTTGTCAAATACACGGAAGGCTTCTCTGATCTCCTCTTCACTGTCAGTGTCCTTCATCTTCCTTGCCATCATGGTCAGAAATTCAGGGAAGTCTATTGTTCCATTACCTAGAGAGGAGAAATGGGAGAGTATGTTAGTCTCTAACATGGTGACAGGGCCTTTCAAAAAGCAGCTTGTGCTGGAAGCCATGCGCTCACCATCAGCATCCACCTCATTGATCATGTCCTGCAGCTCCGCCTCTGTTGGGTTCTGGCCCAGTGAGCGCATGACTGTGCCCAGTTCTTTGGTGGTGATGGTGCCATCGCCATCTTTGTCGAATAGCGAGAATGCCTCTTTGAATTCTGGGGAGAAGACACACACTAAGTACAAAAGCTGAAAACCCTTCAATACACAGTTTACCACATGATATGCCTAGACAGATGGCCATGAGTCAAGCACTACTCCTCCAACTTCCAGCCACATTCACACAACCAGCTAGGCTGCCCTGTATACAAAATATTGTTGTATTCATCAAAACATTTCCTTGTAGTGTTTACACCACAGCATAAAGCTGACCCCGGAGGCTGAACATAATGAAGTGTTTTACGACAGTTTCAGGCTAGAGATGTTAAAACAACTGCATAATATCTAGGACAAACAAACAGTGGCAAATGATGCCACAAACAGGCCGAATGGTAAAATCCCATAGGCCCAGATATTTAGGTCAAACACCACATCACAGCTGCTTCAGTATACATGAGCATAAGAAGTCCATAAACCCGACTTCCTGTTTGAAAGGCCTCGACAGAGGCAAGTAGACTTAGGAGATGGGAATGTAGCGCTGGGGGGCACCTCTAGGCCCTCTGAGCACCAGCAATATGCAATCGAGGGATATCATGGCTCCATCTCAAGGCCTCAAGCAAATGGGAGACCCATTATATCGCTTAATTAAATGAGAATGGGTCTACTTCAAATATCGACGGTCAAAAGACAACCATTCCAAATATTTAAGAATTTCACAAGGGCAGTTGAATGTACCATAAAAGGAAACCTTCACTAAACTGAGCAAGTTGATTACTGGACAAAAACATAAGAGGAACAGAGAAATATTAGCCGCAAGGGCTGAGGAACTTACCAGCGATCTGTTCCTCTGTCAGTTGATCGGCCTAAATGAGAAAAACAGATAAAATCACCAATAGGCCTCGTAATTTCACGAAACTTTTCTTCATGTAAATATTCTATTGGCCAGTTGTGACTGTGCCCTAAATGCTACTTCCTCGTAGCCATGCAACAGCGCTCCTCGGGCATTGCATTGCATTCTTGAGCAGCACCCGGCAGCAGATTTACACATTAGCAGTGGCCGGGACAAGGATAGGTTACCTCTCGTCAGCTAAAGATAGAAAGGTTCACTTTAAACCCTCCTCATGCTGCTTTGGCCTACCGACCATATTTAGGTGAACTTCACTGCTAACGTTAATTAAAGGAAGTGAAACCACGGCTCCTAAACGTATGTGGCCTGCAAATGACACCATGAAGGATTTATTATGCAATGGCCACAAATACTCAATAAATGTGTTATCCAAAATGGTTTATTTTGTGAACACCATATTCAATTTATATGGACTTCCTAAATTGGCTGTTATTACGTTCGTCGCCACAAGCATGCATAGCGTTACAGGTAACGTCTTACAATGATGGGGAAATGTTCCTATGGATACGTTATGCGATACAAGCAAGCAACATTACTGTCTTTACACTCGTGTATGGCCTACAGTAATTGTAATCTTCTCCGCTACCCATGCTTCGCAAAGTAACTGCGACTGAAGTTAGCTAGCTAGCAGCTGATTCTGGTTAACACCAGATGAACACACAGCTAGCAAAACCGACCCAAAGTAGTTATTGTTAATGCTAAAGTTAGCTCATGGTAGTAATTATGCAAACGTTAGATGCTCAAAATATTTAAATATTAGCAGTTGTTAACTCGGGCTAACATTGGACAAGTAGCAAAATATCGTCAATTGGCTAATGGAGTTAAAAAGTAGACAAGAATGCTAGCTAGAGTTTGTTGGAAATGCTAATGTTCGCTAACGTTGACAGATGTGACGTTCCGAACAAACAGCTTTGCTGGTCTCGTTATCGTCATTATTCGCAACCCCACACGTGATGGGCTTGATAACCATTCCCTAGTCTCTGGCTAATGATAATAGTTACTAAAAAGAAAGAAGCAACTTCAATGCAATTAACGTTAACGCTAGTTAGCTACAAGGGTTGCTTCCTTGAAATTATCGGCAACCAGTCTACGAGCGTACTGGTGCGCAAGTTAAAGGCGCACAAACGTAAACATTTGTTCAATAAGTGTCAGGGCAGGAAGGCAACAACTCAATGCCGAGTTAACCAAGTTGATAAAGATGTCACCGACCACCCTGCTTTCATTCATTCAAACACTCTCAAAAGCTAATTGACAGAGGCTTGTAAAACGAGGAGCGCCTCAAGCTATCAGCAGCTCGAGTTGGCAGAACCAGTTGGTTGACTCCACATCCTTAACGGAACGCCTGCTGTAATTTTAACCTAACGGAATACTCCTCTGCAGCATTACATCACGTATGTAGTGTTAACGGGTTAACAAAAACCGTTAAGTTACATCAAGTTCACATTAACGTAGTTAAACGTTAAATTAAGAGCACACACTTGTAGTCTGTGTGGTCCCGCCATTTCCCGGTTCATTGATAATTGCGCCTCAATGGGAAAACAGACTTATCATAATGTAAACCCCTCATCTCCACTATGCATTTACTGAGGCGCTATGTCTTTCTCATTTTCTTTGCTTTTTAAAATCATCCAGCAGCTTTATATGTAAAGTACTCACCATTTTGAAACTAGTCGAAGCTCCACACTCCACACAGACACTCAAATGTATGAGTAGGTACACTCAGACCCGCCTTGACGGTTGTACATAAACACCTCCCATACACCTGTGTCAATCCGCCTGCTGTGTTTCATTTTGAATATCGATTGCCGTGGACACGAATTCATTATTCTTCAATGGATATTTGTGTTAAGTGTCGTATTTCAATTCGGCATGACTAAAACTTTGATTATTAAAAATTTCTGCATGTAATCTATTGAATTCATGCAGCACTATTTGATAGCGTAGTATTATGTTGAGCAATTCGGCCGTGTGGTCTTCTCTGATTGGTGCGTTCGTACCCGCAATGCGTCACTCCTTTTGTCATGCACCGTAGCGCTCAACCAGTCACAGGCGAGCTGAAAATCAGTCTTCTCATACGAGCCGATGAATTTAACTAAGATGAAGCCTCTTTTTGGTCATTGTTTAATCAACCTCTAGGAAGCGGTCTTTTCCTCACAGATGCTGACCTAGTATTGCAAGGCCATAGTCTTTGGTGGTCTTTTTGAGTGTTTTACACTTGCTAATTCAAGTTATTATATAAATAGCTAGTCATAAGTAGGCCTATAATAAGAGTGGAACATGCTGATGGCCTGTAGGTAAAAAACTTTCTTTTAATCTAGGCTATGCCTAGGCTACTCAAGGCTACTAGTCCAAAATGCTCTTCTATACTGAGGTACTGGGATGAGATCAGTATCCACTTGGGATGAGATCAGTATCCACTTGGCATTTCTCTCAGCACTGATCATAGGCATCTTGTATTGCTGGTAGTGTAGTCTTGGTGATACACTGGGCTGACCGGACTGCTACACTTTACAAGAAGTCCAAGCATAGTCAAAAAGTCCAAAAGATACTCCTAGGATGCACCTTCACAAACACCAGACAGACCTATGCCAAAGAGTTAGGGAGCTATAAGTTTGAGCTGAGTGATGGAAGCCTTGGGTCTATTAGATCCAGAAGCATCACATCCTCACACTAATAGGCCTATAGTGCCACGTGCGTCATAGTGTTTTTCCCAAAAACCCACAGATGACTAAATTGTTACCCTCACAAAAGAGCCAAGTAGCCAAAATTGTGCAAACACACCTCTTGTTGCTGTTTTGATTGTTGCTATAACAAAAGAAGAGTTTCACAACTGCTTCTTAAGACTTTAAAAATGCATTGATTCATGTTTGCTCTGGAAATATGAGGCTGATCAAAAGAGAAGTAATTTTGTATTGTTTTTAGGTTTCATAAAGAAAAAAAGTCTTTTAGGCCCTTACTTCAGTGCCCAGTCTTACTAAAATGACTGTCTGTCTGATAGGCTACCATGCCTTGGCATCTCTTGTAGTTCAGTGCCTGTGGCTTAACATGGAGAGGAGTTGGTAATAGCCAGGGCACATGTAGCCAAAATCAGATGGCATTTGTAGCCAAAATCAGCAGTGCATCTGAGTGGCACTCACCCAGTCCCCAGTAGTTGGCATATCTGACAGGCATGCTTGCCTGGGCTACTTCCCTGAAGCCACCTGTCTGACTAACGGCAAGATTTATGCAAACCAAATGTGTGTGGCATGAGTAACATGTTTCAAGTGTACAAAACCATTCACATGCTCACATTTGGTTAAGGGATAGAAGAAGGCAGACTAAACCTGCACTGCAGACTTCCAGTCAGGGTGGGTCTCTGGTACCAGTTGCCAGAACTCATAAAAGCATGAGGAAACAGTGAATCATCAACCACTGCTTCTGACAACATGCTTGTTTGCTCAGTGTCAGCATGCTTATAGCCTACTTAAGACAACACATTTTCTAAGATCTCTGTAAGTGTACATTTCATTTATAATTCAAGTTAGTCTCATTTATCTGTTTTCCCCAAAACAGTCTCTATCTCCTTTATCTGATGTTTCAGAGTTCGTCCATGAGACAGTTTGAGAAACTAAGGAGATGATGTCTTTGTCATAAGGAGATTTATACTAATGGAGTTTACTCATGTCCATCCTGGTATCCTGCATGTTATGTTTGCTTGGAAGCTGCCCTGGAGGAGGTGTGTGTGCTGATCACCACTAAAAACACAGCATTGTCACATGCTTAACAGGGACATGCGCTGCTATACTGCAGACCCATTCATTCTTAATGGTCTGTAGGGCTTCTCAATGCACTGATAGGCACTGCAGTGGGGTATCATGTTTCCTCAGCAGTTGTAAGGCCCATTCAGTGCCAGACAAACATAGACTACTTTGCATGGGCCTTGAATTTTGACGATTTTGATCATTTGGCAGTCTTTTTGACCTTTCTGCAACAAAAAGTCTGATAATGTGACAATTATGACCAGGGGTCAAAGTTAATGTATTGTGTTGAGGGACAGCAACAGTGCTGATGGTACTGTGTGGGCGTGGACATGAGACTACTTTGACACATCATCAGTGATAAACCCCCAGGGTCTTGGGATGTTTCAGGTCTCAGGCCATCAGACATCCTTACCTGGGCGACCCAACTGGGGATGATCAGCCCCCAGCCTGTATCCAAGTGACGCACTACACCATGGATCTCCCCTCTTGGTCCACAGCCACAGCCTCTCTGATGGTCTTGATGTCTTTCCTCTCTCGCACTCCTCTGATGCCAAGGAGATTGAGTGTGTGGGGTAAGGATGGAATCTCTGGAAGTGTGTGGTGTAAAGACTGGCCACCAATGCCGCTGCCTCCCCCCTCAATGGGCTCACAGCGGGCCCTCCACCCATTCCTCCTGCAGTCCTCCACCAGCTTCAGATCCTCGGCCTTCTTGCACACATGTGCCACTTCCAGGTGGAGCTCCAGGAGGACTAGGCTACTTATTTTGGGGAAAATGGATGTCAAGACCAGATCTAGCCCAAGAGTCATTACAATGTAGTCTGGAAACTTCAGTTGTCTCAACTCAACTAACCTTAACATAAGTAGGCCTAGCATGGTATGAAATGCAGAAGAAAAACAGTAAACTGCTCTGGGCTTTGACCTCAGTTATCCAAGTCCATAGGCTATAACCTTGTCCTGGCTATTTTCCAATTAATTACAATGTATATGTTTTCCTAGAAGCTTAATCACATTGTATCACATCACATCAATTTCACTGCATAATCTAATTAAGTATCTGGTAAACAGCAAACTGCAGAGAGAGACAAAGCAACAGTGTGTGTGTGTGTGTGTGTGTGTGTGTGTGTGTGTGTGTGTGCGTGTTGGAGGGGGGGGGGCATGACTTCACATCACCATGTCATGTGAAGTCAAGTGTACCGATTAGGCTGCAGCCTGTAGAGATGTGAGCTAACCATGTCACCCATATTTACTTAGGGCTGGGACACAGCTATTCAAGGTTCATGGAGATCTTGCTCTCTGGCAGATAGGCCTTGTTTTATAGCAGCTGACCTGTGTCCCCTCAGCCAAAGTTCATCTGTTTTGCTCCTATGAGATAATATGAGATCATTTGTTTACAGAATGCTGACATCTCATTCTTTGTCATACAATGCATGTAGTCCTAATGTGGTGATGGGAATGTGTGTGAGTGTGGCACATGGGATTAGTTCATGTCAGTTTGATGATAAGACAAATGAATAGACAATAGACTTCATTCATATAATTACTGTTTTGTCAATGCATTATTGGTGAGATACTTTGCCTTGCCTCAAATGACTTTGTTAATGGAGAACATTGTATGTTGGTGTTAAACTGATCAACAGGATCTTTTAGTGTAAGTGCACAACTGTATGATGCACATATTAGTCATGTTATTCTGGTCTTCGACCTCCACTGAATGCCAAAGGGATGGAAATGCTGTATGTTTGCCAATGGTAAATTCAAACATATGCCAGGGACTAACAAAGCATGCACTGCATATAAGCGTGTGTGTGTGAACCAGATATATGAGGTTTTCAGTGTGTAGGTGTGTCCTTCTAGAGATAGCAGAGTTTGGTGTGTGTGTGTGTGTGTGTGTGTGATGAGTGGAATAATGAGTTAAAATGGTCACTGATTATGTGAGAGCCTTCATGTAGTGTATTGTGTGGCAGGTGTGGTGTGTGTGTGTATGTGTGTGTGTTGGGAGGGGGGTAGTATTTGTGTGTGTGTGTGTGTGTGTGTGTATGTGTGTGGAGAGGGTTTAGTGTTTGCAAAGGACTGTGAACAACACAGCACATGACGATCCACCAGCCCCCAGCGGCAAGCTGTCGACACCCACCTATCTCACCCCCATCTCCACACAGCCACGGCAGAAAGTGGCTACAGCAGAACACGAATAGACACCTGCCGTTCACTCAGATAAGCTTCCCATACAGACTAATGAGACAAATAGGCCCTTGGTACAAAATACATGCATGCTCACGTGTGCAATGTACACACACATACACACACACACACACACGGATAAATATGAACAAATATGAACACATGTTGAGTATGGGGAAATGCTAAGAGTGAGCCTAAAAATAGCCATCAGCAACTGCCCACTCACATCTCTCCGAGCCCACACACACACACACACAAACACTTGCACATTGGCTCTGAGTTACAGCAACACAGAGAGATCATATAGTCCATCCCTTAGCCACTGTCTGTGCGCCCAGTAGCACAGGAAAGAGGATTACATTCATATGAGGTCTAAGCCGCTGAGATGGGGAGGAACAAGAGAGAAGACGGTGAGGGAGGAAGAGACAGTGCGAGTCAGGATGGTGGATGTGTGGAAGAGAACCATGGGGAGGGAAAGTGAGGTGATAAATGAAAGAGTGAGTGGGGGACAGCTGTTGAAAGTTTTATTCTGGCACTCATCTGATTTCCTGAGTCATGATGTGTGTGATGTTCTTGTTGTATCGAACAATAAACAGACTAGTCTACAGGTTTTAATCAATGTGATGGTTTACTGAACTTCACTCAAAAGGTACATTACATGTGCGTGACTCGCGGATTGAGCTACTACTGTGACCTGAATGCTGGAATGCTGAACCGTCACTGTTGTAACACAAACATTACATTGTGGTCTCGAACTGATGTTATGACCAAAGGGTTTACTGTGAAATATATAGCCAACATATTTCTTTTTCTACAGTGCTCTTTAATTATAAGGCCAAGCATGTCAGTGTGAGTGAGTGGAATGTTGTGAAAGAAGTTTTCCTGTGTGGAGGGAGACCTTGCAAAAACACCCCCATTGTCATATTGTGCCATCAGCCCATGCTTGCCATCCAGTGGTCAACTAACAGCATCACAGCCAACTGGCATGCAGTTCCTCAAATCCTGCTGAATCGGCCTACGTGCATTATCTCACTGATATTGAAACGCCTCTGCATTCGATATTTTCCAATTATGTTGCATGTACATGTTCACATTTTTAGGCCGAAAAAATATTATTTTATTTGGCATGGTTTCCATGATGAGGCATCTTACACACAAGTTTGTTTACGAAAAAGACACACACTGATCTGGGAATTCCATAAGGAGAGAGGTCCCTACAGAGTGAAGTGACGGCATTTGTTTGGAGAGCAGGAAGTATTTCCTGCCTATATTTGGCCAACAGATCGAGCTCTGGAGGAGCTGGATAGAAGACCCCTGATACACACACACCCCGTAGCGTGCACTGCATCTCATGAGAGCAGAAGCATGCCCCCTACAGGTGAGGTGAAACAATGCGTCTGTCTTCTCCTCCAGCTGAGATACAACAAACCCAGGGCAGTGCATCTCTTCCAGCTAGTGGGGAAGGCCAGCTGTTAAGAGGTCAAGGCGTGGGAATGGCATCATCTCCCTCGTCATCTTGCTGAACTTTCATACGAAGAACCGCAGCCTGATCGTTCCTTTCAATCCCTGTTTGTCATACCAATGCCATGAAGCCCTCTGGTGCTGTACTTGTGTAGGTTTATAAAAATGTTTTGTTAATGAAAGAAACACAAAGAATATGAGAGTCATTTGAGGGATTAACCACAGGTGTGTTGTAGGCCTATCCCACAGTGATGAAGAATAGCAATGAATGAAGAGCCACAGGTCCTGATAAACTCAATACAAATTCCAAGCAATTACCTAGCATAGTAATTCATATCCATTGACATGAAAAGTTGCCAAAGCCATGTACATGGTGTCTCAAATCGGTTCCTAGGCTACATTGTTACAAATAATTTGCTGCCTCCACCAGCCAGTTGTAAAAACGGGTCTGCTTCCATACCCTCCCAGCGGGCAATTTATGTAGCAAACTAACCCTCCAGGATATCACGAGTTGAATTACCATCACAATCCGTCAGAAAATATGAACCGTTCAAATCAGATATTGTAGGCTACGGGTGAGCAACAAGAGTGGAACAATGCTGCCATCTTCGGGAAACCAGGAGAGTTGCATATCATTACTCAAACTCCTCCTTCGTGACCGTTCGTGACACAGAAGGCGGGACCTCGTTCCTCTATTGGCCACTGCGTGCACTGTGTGGCGGGAGATTCCAGCATGGCGGTGCAACCAAAGCAGAACCTGTCTATGGACAGTGCGACCGAAGCAGGTTTTATAAACTTTTATTTCTCTATGCCGGAGAAACCAGATACGACATTCCGAATTTTTGATCGCAACGATTACTACACTGTGCATGGAAAAGATGCTATCTTCGCAGCAAAAGAAGTTTTCAAGACAAATGGAGTTATCAAAAACCTTGGATCAGGTCTGTGACTTGCAGCAGGAGACTGCTAGCTATTTTCGCTGTAGCTGTTCCAAATGTGTGTTATACAGAGTATAGTATGTTAGCTACTTGTAAATCCAATACAAATATACATGCATAGCCATACTTACTGTGTATTCGTTATGTCTCACTATCATGCAAATCCAAGGATGTACCGTTATCTGCCATGACCAGCTAACCCATCATGCTAACTTTTAGCAAGCAGGCCCTGTTCGGTTTTGAAGTAAGTAAACTTTGTCTCTGCAGGGAGCAAGAAGCTTGAGAGCGTGGTTCTCAGTAAAATGAATTTCGAGTCTTTCGTGAGAGATCTGCTTCTCGTTCGCCAGTACCGCGTCGAGGTATACAGGAACAAGGCTGGTGGCAAGAGCACCAAAGAGAATGACTGGCAAGTGGAATACAAGGTAAGTCAGTTGGCAGAGGTGTTGGGTGCCATGGCTATTTGCCTCCCGCCATAGTTTCTGTCCCATGGCCACTCACGTTAACGTTACCTGAGCGTGAAGCGCTTAACGTTAACGTTAACTGCGCAGCGTTAAAAGCACTGTATGAGTGGCTGTGCCATGATCAAAGATGTAACGTTAATCATTGACTCAATTAAACTTGGACATTCTTGATTGGAGAACTATATTAGATAATTTTTGTATGTTTTTATGGTATACGTTCTCATACTAATCTTCACCATAACTTGACTTGAATAGGCATCACCAGGAAATTTGGCCCAGTTTGAGGAGATCCTTTTTGGTGGTGGAGGGGCACCAGGGGAAGGCGCTGCGGGTGTAGTTGGGGTGCGTCTGGGCTCTGGACCTGATGGACAGCGGGTGGTGGGCGTTGGATATGTGGACTCCACCCTCAGGAAAGTTGGCGTTTGTGAGTTTCCCGACAACGACCAGTTCTCCAACTTGGAGGCCCTGCTGGTGCAGATCGGGCCCAAGGAGTGTGTACTGCCCGTGGGGGACGCAGGGGGAGACATTGGCAAGCTCAGACAGGTCAGTGTCTAAACGGTGCTATGGCATTTTATCATCAGCGTACTGCACAGTTCCTTGAAGCAATATACATTTCTCCTTTTTAAACTCATTTAGTGAAGACAGTCACTCTGAAATGAAGGTTTGAACTTCCAAAATGGGCCCATGTTTCTGTTATAGAGTGTTCTCTCAGTCTTGTTCTAGGCGTGTTTGTGAAAAATGCCCGTGTTTGTTTTAGAGACAGAAGGAGTACGGTGATGGAAAAGCTCTGTATGGAAAGCAGTGGGAGATGGCACGTTTTCATGTTTTGTGACATTGATTGTATGAAATATACTTTTTTTTTAAGGTTGTCCAACGAGGAGGCATCCTGCTGTCAGATAGGAAGAAGTCTGAGTTTACCACCAAGGATATTGTGCAGGATCTGGACCGACTGCTGAGGGCTCGCAAGGGGGAGACCGTCTCCAGTGCCGCCCTGCCAGAGATGGAGAAGCAGGTACTGTAGGAGTCCAGCATGCTTCGCTGCAGCCCAGTGCACCCTGCTGTTCATATGTCATATGTTATACAGCCGTGATGCTGCCTGACGTCCATGTATGGAATATATATTATGTATCCTCCTCAGATCGCCATGTCCTGTCTCGCAGCGGTCATCAAGTACCTGGAACTGCTCTCCGATGAAGCCAACTTCAGCTCCTTCCAAATGACCACCTTTGACCTGCACCAGTACATGCGTCTTGACAACGCTGCCGTCAAGGCCCTCAACCTCTTCCCTGTAAGACCTTAGCATGGGCTTGTGTCAGTACGAACCGTGCTGAATGTCAAGTTTATCTGACTGCTGTCTCCTAGGACGTGATTGGATGTGCCTCTTTATTGACTATGACTGTGTGTGTGAAATGTGTCAGGGGTCGGACACGGCTGTTGGCTCCCATTCCCTCTCGGGGCTTCTGAACAGGTGCAGGACGCCACATGGCCAGCGCCTGGTGAACCAGTGGATCAAGCAGCCACTGATCGACAAGAATAAGATTGAGGAGAGGTGAGCCACTGACTTGTTCATTGGAGAAGATGTTTATACCTTTTTAAAGTCTGATGTCCATGTTAACTTTGAGACTGAGCATTTTTCCACTCTGTGTAACTTGCTTGTGTGTGCCTGTGTGCCAGACTGAATCTTGTGGAAGGTTTTGTGGAGGACTCTGAGCTCAGACAGAGCTGTCAGGAGGATTTGCTCCGGCGCTTCCCTGACCTCAACCGCTTGGCCAAGAAGTTCCAGAGGCAGAGCGCCACACTGCAGGACTGCTACCGGGCCTACCAGGCTGTGGGCCAGCTACCTGCGCTAGTCCTGGCCCTGCAGCGCTACAGTGGTGAGCACCTACCACCCTCACCCCTTACAGCTGGCCTAATGGGGGCAATAATTTCTTTCTTTCTTTCTTTCTCTCTTTCTCTCTTTCTCTCTCTCTCTCTCTCTCTCTCTCTCTCTCTCGCTCGAAGTAATGAGAAACGTATGAATGTCATCATTCATCCCTTCTGTCTCTGTTCTCTCTCTCTCTCTCTCTCAGGGACACATGAGGTGCTGTTGAATGCCGTTTTTATCACTCCGCTCAATGACCTCATCACGGATTTCTCCAAATTCCAGGAAATGATTGAAACCACGCTGGACATGAATCAGGTTAGCTGGGCAGTTACATATTGTGTCTGCTAGGCAAAAAAAATGTCCAATGGTATCGGCTTTGCTTATTTAATTTTTTGACTGGGTTTTACAGTGTTTCAGTTGATAGCTTTTGGCAGCATAAGTAATGACTGTGCCCATAAAGTCAATTGTAAAAATATTGAGATCGTACCATCTCTGGTTCCCTATGCAGATTGAGCACCATGAGTTCCTGGTGAAGCCGTCGTTTGACCCGACATTAAGCGAGCTGAGGGAGAACATGGACCGACTGGAGAAGGGCATGCAGGCCACTCTAACCAGCGCTGCCAGGGAGCTGGGTATGTGTCACTGACCAGACCACGGGCTTACCCTCCCATGCTTCAGCCACAGTGGACAAAGCACTCGCACCTAAATGCTAAATCTGGCTGGTCCTACCATTACCATAGAGGTGTTTTACTGGTCTAGATACATTATCCATTCCAATCCTGCATGATCAGTTTTAGAGATGTAATATGATGCGTGATATTAAGGGCAGCCACAGTATGATACAATTGTGTACCGTATTTTTCGGGCCATAAGGCGCACCGCATTATAGGGCGCAATATCAATTAACGTGTCAATATCTGTCAACGTCCACATATAAGGCGCATCGGCTTAAAAGCCGCATCGGCTTATAAGGCGCAATAGGCG
>JASCIP010000209.1:35768-48080 GCA_034783695.1 Sardinella gibbosa | reverse complement strand
TGACACATGACAACTGTTCTTCTAATACTACACTAACGGTCTCGTCCCTGGTCAAGAAAATGTCAGAGGGACGCAATTCAATAATTTCAGTCGCCAGGAGTCCTTTAATTCAGTTATCATGTCTTCATGGCTTAAAAGACATTGACATGGAAAATGTGGTAATGCCTAAGGTCTGACTTGTAGCATTTCTTTAACAGATTCAATTACCCTTTGTAAGGTAATACGATTCCCTTAAATCAAATCATACATACAGTATAATGGCACAAAATGAACAACATATAACTCTTTCAAGTTTTGGAAAGGATTACCTCTGTATCTGGATCATAGTAGGCCTAAGTTTACATTAAACAATCAAATGGGCAGATCCGAATCTGGTGGGAATGAATGGCAGTCAAAATTCAAATGTGAAATGCACTCTGGGCTTCTGCCATCTCGCAGAAAATCCAAATTAGGCTCCAATTGTTTACTGCCTCTTCTCCTCCACCACCTCATCTGATCATAATGCCTCTAAACTGACACATGAACATTGTAGGCCGCACACACAGGCGTATGTGCATGCACACACGCAAACACGCATACACACATGCACGCACTACACCAATTTAGCTAGTAAGACAGTTCAGACAGCGGACAAAAGCTGAACATCACAGCTCTGCTGAACATAGTATTCCAGCACCATCTGCTGGAGATTGCATGTAGGACACAACGTAACGGCTGTATAGTCTTAGTATAGTCTGAGGAGGGATTAACAGTCCACACAGAAAGCCAAGACTTGCAAAGTGTGTGGAGTTGCTCTTGTTTTGCGCAATTAATGTTCATTTGGTCCTTCATATGCAGAAGGACGATTCTGTGTTAGAATGCTGATGGCACATCATCTTTTTGGCTTCTCCAGGAGAATAAACTGTGCGAGTGGTTGCTTTTTCTTTCAACAGTCATGTTAGCACATTCTTTCAAACACCACAGACCTCCTTGCCAGAAGTTTTATCTGTTTCTGCAACTGCACTTCCAATGATTTACAGCACTGCAGTGAGCTGGGCCTGTGTGTTGGCCAAACACAGCACTGTTCCCTAGGTTAGGATTGTTAGAACCCAGTGCAGTTTTGCTGTTGAGAGGTCACTGGATAGAGCTAGGCTCAAATCAGTCATTCCCTGACCCATATTAAAAGGGCCACACTGATGTGCTATCGTGCAGGTCAAAGGGAACTGGACCTCTGGAGCCGGGAGAATAAAATAAAGTCCCTTGATTGATGCCTTTGTATCCAAGGACAGCCAGTGCTGACACTGATGGCTTTTCAAGCTGCCCAAGCCACAAACGATAACAAAAACATGTTGAGCTCAAGAACAGATTAACAGCCATGAAAGGGAGTGGGGACCTGTTTCACGCTTTCCCGACCAATCATAACCTGTGCCTTTGCCAGGGTCAGCATAAGCCTGGACTACTCTTGCATGAACTGTTGCAAAATCATCTAGTCAGTCATCTGTTGTGGACTGTCCATTATTCATTTTTATTCTTATTAATAGCAGTTAAAGCAACACCAAGAAACAATAGGTTTCTTACAGCAAGGTATGAGGCATTTTGGTTTTGGTACCATCTAATCAGTGTTGGTGGCACGTGGTCATGTAAAGGACAGAAATGAGTGTTATTCTCACCAGTCATCATGCATATGGTTCTGTGAAGGTAGAAACACAGCATAAATGTGACAGAAAATCTTTTACAGTATGGCATTGCGGTAAGCATCAAACCCCAGTTTGCAAGTTCCAGCTGTGCCAGTACAGTAGGTTATATATGTAGATTTTTGATAGATAATTATTTTAGAACCCATGTTGCTTAAGTTCACTAGCTAGAAAAAGAACTTTGGGCATCTGCCTCATGACTAAGTCATGACTAATACTGAATCTACTGTATCTGCCTGTGCACACATGAATGTGATGAAAAAACAGCTAAAATATTTTAACCAAACACCACTCATATCTACTACCACACATGTGTAGGCAAACCATGTCTGCAAGGTCCTACAGTGTATTGATTAGCACACATTTAAGCATGTATTACTCTCAATGTGTCTGAAAATATTGTTTCAATTTTCCATGTGTCAAAAACAAGCATTACAGTACCATTCTACAAGAAATACCTGATTGAAACATTTTTGTTGGATGTTAATGTAAAATATAATAATTGGCTGCCTGAACATCTAATCCACAAGCGCATTTATAGTCTGTACCACTAGGGGGACGTGAGTGCTACTGCTTATTTCCACACTATCAGATAATATAAATACTCTTTGAAAATCCAATCTTCCCTTCATTGTGATGTTCACATTGCAGAACAATTTAATACAAAATTAATGCCCCACAAAATGTATGTGTGTTATTAAATATGGAACAAAGGAAAGAGCAGGCTTCATAGCTGTTGGAATAAGGCAATCTGAGAATGAATTATTAATGCGGAAAATTGGCTTTAGCTAAATAAGACTGAGACCTTGTCATGCATGCCAACAGATCACTGCAGTGTTCGTAAAACAGGTGTGTTTCCCCTTGATATAATGGTCCAGCAAGTTGTTACGGAATCACAATTCCTAATTTAGTTATTTTCAATGTGTTCACTTTTCAGCAACACATATAAATCGACAGTTTACTAATAATCCCTTACAAGGTTTCCTCTGTGATGTCCTAAAAAGTCCTAAAATATCTGCAATGTCAATGTAAAATTCAGTTAGTGTTTGCTATATCTTAATATTTTGTATTCTATTGGCAACAACCAAATGAAGAGTTCGTTCATATTCTGTGAGACTGATCTACCCCAGCTCAGAATAGTAACTACCACTGGAGTACCCTCTGAAGAATTAAGACATGAGGTGAGACCATGAACCTCTTTTTCATCAGATACAATGGTAGATCCATACACCCTCACTTTTATTAACAAAAACAAACAAACAAAAAATAAATCATTTAATTTACTTTTATCCATTTTATGTTTTCAAAGCAATTTTATCCAACAAAGGTTTTTATTCATTTCTCTTTGTACAATTCCACCACATTTGGGTTTCTGAGAGAGCTGAGAGACAGTTAATTTCCATTTCTGCCAAGCAGCCAATTATCACCCACTCTTCACATAATGAAACATTTATTTGTTCAGTTTCATAAAGCAGAGTAAAATAGAGGAAAAAAATATTAACACTTTCCGTTCTTAGGAGGGATCATGATTTCCTTTGTGTGAACTAATCAAAAAATTTAAAATGATCGTGAAAGGCATTTTTGTAAGAGCTAGGCCTATTCAAAGGTCAAATAGATTAATATTGCAGTATCAAGTGATCTTATATGATATATATGTAGCCTAGCCTACTTCTTTCATATAATTGTCAGAAAACATTATGCATTCTTTTATTTGTACAGTTATTTCAATAGTCTACTATAGGTCATGTCTCTTATGCTTTTTAATTATAGGTTATCCATTGACAACAGAGACATTTGGTAAATATTCTAAAGGAATTCTCTTAGCTTCATTCAATTGAATGCAAAGCATGAATTTACCTGGCCTTCAGACAAAGTTTTGACTTTTAACCTTTTTATTTTTAATTTTTTTTTATACTCTAAATGCTCCAATGTGATGTGAAGTCTTTCAAAACCAAATGTGATCAAGATTATGACACGGGTGCCTGCGTGAGCCCATGTTCTCTGTTCTTCTCAATATTTCCCTCAAGACTACAAAGCTCTTCAGGCCCTCCCCCTTAACAATTAGGCTATCAATTACAGGCTGGTGTGATGAAATATGACATATATGACACAAAGCTAAACTAAAACATGATCAGAACACGGCTGTCTTACTGAGAAAAAGACACTTCAACCCTCTGTCAAGCTTTCTGCATTTTGTTAACATGACCATTAGGTTCCTAAATCTCACCATTTAGCCCTTTCAAGATATGACAGGATCCACGACAGGATCCACGTGTCAAAAGTGAGTGCATTATTCAATGCTTTCTAAACTGGTTAGGCTATCCCTCTTTTTCTGCATCCACTGACTTGACTGAATTAGATTCTTAACGAATTCGGACACTGAGGTGAAAGTAGTCCTATAAGGATTTCTTTAAAAGGGATCATTAAAATACAGACAAGCCCTAATGACTGGCTGTAAATACACATTAAAGACATAATAGGCTAACCCTGAATGAACTTGGGTAGAACTGGTTTGGGCTATTTGTTTAATATACCATTTTATACATATAACATCAAACTTACTGTCCTTTTCAAATACATGTCTGTCTCTGCCTTTTTCTTCTTGCACTTTGAAGCTATTTTTACTGGTTCCTACATGTGCAAATACACAGTGTACAAATCCACCAAGACCTTCAAAATTACCGTAGATACTGTTACCATGGCAAAGGAGCTGCAAAGATCAGAGGGAAATTTCCTAAGGGACTGAGTCTGTGTTGTATCTAACTACCACATTATTATTATTCTGGCAGTCATACTGATGCAGAGTGGCAGCATTTGACCTTGTGAAATCTCCCAATTATTGACGGTTACTAAATTGCTACATTGCAGTTAATTTTAACAAACCTTGGTTTTGAACATGGCCAAATAAAGAAAACTTTTTCAACCAAGTTCCACAAAATGATTATTTGAAAGTAACATGGAGGTGAATTTAAAAGCATGCAAGATATTTTGGGTGAACACTGCTTGGTGCTTGCGCAGTACATGTGGCCACAAAACATGAGAGGGGAAATCAGTGCACTTTTGCACTGCCAATGAACACATTCCTGCAGTGCAATTGATCAAAGTCTGTCTGTAGGTCATTGCTTTTTACTTACTTCTTTGTCCTCCACTTTTTGTCCCTGACACATTCCTTTCTCTCCTTGGAGTTTTGTCCTAATTGAAAAATGTATTTGGAATTCTTCTCAAGCAGAGAATTCAGATCCCACAGGAAAAATATTATGACTATCCTCAGTGTGCTAATTTGGAGCAACTGACAAGGCAGTCTCCTTAATCTCTGCTTTCTTTGAATAACTCAGATAGCTATTTCATAAACATTTCATGGACTGACCTCATCTTGGCTGTTTATGATGTTTCTGAAGTTTATGGGGCATCGGCAGGTGGGCATGACCTTTGTCCCAGTGTGTGCCTTGGAGTCCCACTGGTTCCCAAACACCCTCCCCCACCTTCCTCAGTCCTCATCACCCTAGAGACCAAGAAGAGACAGGAGCTGAGCTGAGCACACACGACTGCTATAGACACATCAAGGCATGAATAATAATCTCAGACACAAAGAGATCATGCATGCAGCGAATGGAAGCTTCGCAATGCCACATACTGTAACAAGCTGAGGTCTTAAAATGAACACCAAGCCACTATGGTCATTTCTGTTGTGTTCTGTACATGCTTGTATCATTCTCTAGGCTATATTCTCATATCACAGTGACTGGTTTGACCAAATAAAATAAATGCAGATGTCTCTCACACATGTAGGCTACACTGAAAGAGCGAGAGAGGGGGCAGTGGCTAAAGGGGGAGGGGAAGGTTGCCTGTTTGATCAGCCGCACCACCACATAAAGGAATAAGATTAGCTGCTTCAAAATCACATGAGCCATGGGTTTCCGTCATAGAGAGCATTGAAAATTGCACAGTGTCGGGACACTAATTCGGTGTGATCAATTCATAACATGTCTGAATACGTGCATGTAATTAAAGTTTAAATACAGTATGCAGGCAGTTATAAACTAAAGTAGAAAATGGAAAAAAAGGAAAATAGGTGACCATTTCAATGTTAAACAATCAAAACCTTTCAATTAGGCTATTTCAATTTAATTTCATTCTGAAAGTGTTCATTTGATGCTCATTCAATAATAGGCTATAGTAAAAACACTGTGCACCTGGTTAAAATTTGGGACTGAAAAGGTATTTTCTATTTTTGCATTAATTTTCTTGCTTCATTTAAAAACACTAAACATAGAGATACTTAATGTATTACCAAATAAGGAGCCAACGTTTTTTGCCCATCCCCCGCTGTTTCATGTAGGATGGGCCTACACCACATCCCAAGGGCTATTTAATTTTTCAATCAAGTCTAAGCCCACCCGCCCAGGCTCCTGGATACACAATGCCGCAAATCAAACTATTTTAATCTTTCCCTGGGTAAACTGCTCCTTATACAAAAAATGATTTACAGCAGCAGCAGTGCTAATAATGCAGTGAGTTTAAACTATGTGTTTGTAGCCGACATATTCTATCTGGACCAGTGCTTCTTTTGGCAGGTTGTGGACACTATATTCCTCTATGTGTGAGAATGCATAGCGAGCACCATCTGCTTTCGAGCTGCTCTGTGTATCTGAGTGAACAAGCTTTCACACCGGATAGCCGGATTCCTGTGGATTTATGCTAACACATGCTGCTTCAAAACATGCTTGTGTATTCCAGACATTAAACTGTATTCAAGATTCTGCCTAGCCTGCAGAGTTCATACCATGTTCAATAGAAAAAAAAAATACTGATCGGCTATTGTTTGAGCCCAGAGCTGGAGTGGCCAGACTTTTGAGCTGCATACTGAAAAATCTTAGCTGCCAAGGCAAAATTAAGAGCAGTTTCAAATGAAAGTGCAGTGACAGGCCATCTAATGCTACACTGTTTAATGATAATGACATTAATGTCACACATTAATGATATTCAATGATATTGATATTCATGATATTCAATGGATACATAATAGGTTAACATAACAATGGGCCTCATCTTATATTTTTTACTTCACAGCAGCCACAGAAAAGAGAGCCGACGGCCACAAATTACCCCCCCCCCCAGACTTTATTTTGGCTACCCCTACAGTCTCTCTGTCCATTATATATGACCAACTTCATGTAGACCTACAGTAGGCTAAGACGAAACTGCTCAGGGGCAATCTGGAAATATGAAAAGAATGGGAATAGACTGTCATTTGCTAATCTGAAAGCTGATGAGGGGCTGCTTGCTTGTCAGATAACAGGTGTCATTTTAGGATTAGGGCCTGTTTCCTATGTGATCCGTGGACGTAAAAGACAGTGAAGTTGGGAATGGGAGCATGAATGCAGATTAAACTGTGTTATAATTATATATGCATCCATTAGGTGTTCTGTCACATATCTTGCCATTAAAACAACAGAGGAAATGCAAACACTGTCAAACGCTTTGTTTACTTCTTGAGCGATCATTTGACACGTGTCGATCAACTACAACTAGGATTTAGGGTGACGGTGTGTGACGTCACGCGCAGAGGGCCAGAGAACAGGGGAAGGACGGGCAGAATGGCTGCTAACCAGTGCCGTAGCTCCAAATGCACGGCAGAAAGAAAAGGGTTCCGGCGGGAACTCGATTCATGGCGGCACAAGTTGATACATTGTGTGGGTAAGATTACACCTATTTAATATTGGTTTGTTGAAAGCTGTGCACCGATATGGTATAATGCATAGAATTTTAATTTTCTCTGCACCCGGCTGCTGTTTTGGCTTGGCTGCTAGCTATGCTAAATTGCTTGCTTGCTTGCTATCTATGGCTTTGCTATATGGCGCAAAACGTCAGTAGCGAGCTAGCCAAATTAACCTTAGCTAGAAATATTCTAGCCGAAGCGTCACTGCCATAGCGTTACTGCAATGATGAAGCTAACGCAGCAGCTAGCTGTTACTCTTAACGTTAAGCCTGTCCACTCTCCATTTTCTTTGTCCTGCTGACTCCTCGATCTTCCAATAGGAAGTAGTGTAGTTTATTTTCGAATCATTTAGTGAATGCTTACCATGCAAGGCATGTTGTTGTTTGTTGGTGTTACTTAAACTAATTTGAACCCAACGCGGTGTTAAGCGGCAAGCAATTTTACAGACTGTTTACCCTGTGTTGCTCCCGTACACAAATGGGAACTTAACCTAGCTAACATTTGCTAACTTCGGATTTAGGGTAAATGACACAGCTAGCTACCCAGAAGCAAATGCAGTGCAGCTAGTTAGTCAGTCCACCCTACAAAGAGAGATTATAAGGGTGAATAACAAAAGCGGGTTGTCAACATCGGGAAAGATGTAATTGAACAATCATTAACCTTATAATGTTACCTACTTGGTCTGAATATTACCTTTCAGTTGCTGTTGTGGATTTTAACTAGTTAACCAACTCAGTAACGTTATAAACGTAATCTTATCGATATTCTGCTAACATCAATTTTAACGCAACTTTGATTTGGTTCGGTTCGACATTGTAAACACACGTAGAATCTAGATTACTGCGGTCCTGCCCGCGTTAACATCAGAATGCCAGTGTTGTCAAAATTTACCGTGTCGATTAACCTTAATGCTGCAATGTCAAGTATAGCCTCAACGGGAATTTGGGATTCACTCCTCAATACAGGGTAATTTGCTTTCTAGTACATTGCTTGCTTTTTACTAGCTCCCATATATTAGGTTTCGTAAGTTTATTGAGAATTTCGCTTACGCAAATACACAGAACGGTTTTACAGTGCGGTTCAGTTCTGCTAGAATCTAACGTTATAACGTGATATTTAAACAAGCGATTAAGGTGTGAACATTATTTCCGCCGAAGGTCAGTTATCAGTAGTGGAAAAGGTTTCATAAATGATTATACAAATTCGAAAAGACACCTGCTGTCATGACTTAACTGAAGCAAATAATAACCATAATTCTAGAATAATAAGCTTAGTAAAAACTCAGATGTTTGTGGCATTGGCTTATTAGGATATACCGTTAGCAGGTTGTGGTTTCAAGGGAGTACTATATTGCGCACTCAGGAGGTAATGCATGTAGCCTATTTGTATGTATTAGATTGTTCAAAATAACTTGCCACTATTTAATTCTAGGATTTGAAAGTATACTGGAAGGAATTTATGGACCAAGGTTGCTAAGAGATCTCAGTATTTTTGAAGGTGAGTCTATTTGCATGTGAAGTTGTATTATGATCCATGCTCTCTGAAGCACTCCTTGTAATGTTATGTGTCCTGCTATAGTTTTATTATGTTACAGCATAAGGGCAAAGTTGATTTAGTTTGTTCATTTATTGGTTTTAGACTGTGAACCAGAGGCCGTTGATGATTGGTCAGAAGATGCAAGGTGCTCATTTTGCAATCTTCATCTTGAAAAACTAAGTGTAAGTTGAAGTGACATTTTTCCTTATAAATATTTTCTATTATCTGTAATTTTTACTCCGTTAAAGTTGTTACAGTAGAAATTATTTATCACAGGACATATCAGTAACTGTTGGAAATAAGACATGGCTGGTCTTGACTATTATAATAATCTATACTGTTTTGATCCTGAGGGAAATATATTATTGTACTCTTCCTTCCTTCTCTCTTAAACAGGACCATAATCCCACAGTTGCCTCGCCTCAGTCCCCCCCCTGTCCAGACACACCTCCACCTCAGGGCCAGTCCAACACTGAGAAAATCCAGTGCCAAGCAGACCGATTCCTCAACTCAGTCTTTTGCAAGAAAGGTACTCACAACACTAGTCAGATTTGAAATATTCAAATTTACTCTGCAGCAGTCCGTTTTGAACTGGAAAAATAATATTCAGGCCTCTCTCTACTTTTGGGGGATGTGACGATTACCGGTGTAGCGATAAACCGAGATAAAAATGTTGATGATAACAATTATCTTTTTTAAAATACCGCGCACCGTGAGCCTTTTCAGCGTCTCATCATGTCTATGGTCTCACTGGTCTTCATCAGTCTGCTGAAGTTGCTATGCGGGCGCACTTTGTAGCCTTCAACCTAAAGTTTAAACTATCCTGTTTGCAGAACATTCAGGGAAAAAAAGTGTCTGCTAAAGGCAGCAATACTTCAAACTTCAGGACTCATCTGCATGACCACCAACAACTCAATGTGACCTTTTTAGCATCGCCTTGATTGGGAGTGCAGCGATTCATCTGTTGATCCATTTGTCAATAATGTTAACAGAAACTATCGTGCAGCCGTGCGACGCCACCGCCAGCATATTAACATGCTTTTCGCTGCTTACTGGCAAGAGATGGTGAAACAGTGAAATGAAGACACGCAATTATTGTGCGCTGGTTGAAGGCACAGCAATGCCATTGTTTTGACCATTCTTTGACAGTCACTGTGTGTGTATTAGCCTACTATAATTAAGTGGACGTTGGAATCATACAGTAAAGGTTGGATTCTACTGCTGCTGGATCAGCTAAATGTAACTTTCTGTATGAAGCTAATCAGGACACTTTCAATTAAATACCTTTCTCAAGGTATTTAATTGCATGTGTAAGAGGTGTACTATACGTTGTGTTCTAAGTAGCAGACAAACTCCCAGTCGAAGATTTTATTCTGAAGATAGACAAGAAGTTGTATCACACGGCCCAATCTAGCAATGCTGCCACACTTGCGCAGTCAAAACAAACTGGGAAGAGCAGGACAGAGGCTTAATATTCTCAGAGTTATGCCACTGATTGATCTTGCCGATCTCACATGCTTCTTGACGCATCATTCCCACAACCACTATTTTCTTAAAGGTGCGGAACACCATTATACTACACTCAAATACAATGGCAAGTGGAAGCACTAAACCAGTTACACTTGCCTTTCAGTACGGCTTTGTCTGTATTTGTTTTTAAATAGAATATAATAAGCATAATAAGTCACACTTTTTACTATTTCAGTTTGTGTAGCACTATCAATGCTTGCTTTTATTATACAATGCTTATATTAAACATATTCAACACTTTTACAAAAATGCCGCAACAATACGGAAAACCGTGATAATTTTGGTCACAATAACCGTGAGGTTAAATTTTCATACCGTGACACCCCTATTTCCTTTGTGTGTGTGTGTGTCTGTCTATGCGTGTGTTCAATAGACTTGCCTCAGAGCTGTGATTCAAACATTCCCAATGTGGCTCGAGAACTGATGAGGAAAATGATCCATCAGTTTGCCATTGAGTATGCGTCCAAGAGCCAGCCGGAGGGCAAGAATGGCTTCTCTGTGGACTCTGTTGTCTCCGCAAACTGCAGTCTCTCTGAGCGACCCGATGAGGATGGCCCCCTGGACCTCACCGTGAGCCGCAACCACCTGGATGTAGATCAAGGTAAGGGGAGGGAGTCAGAGGATATAGTAGCCTGATGCATCAGCTGTTTATTTCATTCCATTTCATATAGCGTCTGATCTCTATCCATTTGGATTTGTTTGCTTCCTGGTAGGCAGACACTTTCTGCTTAAAACCAATTGCTACTGTTTGGCCGTGATGCATGTTACCCACTGGAATGCATCGTTTGAAATCTCTGTTCACTAATTGGGCCGTCACGATTTTTAGATGAAACATACGAAAGCGAATCGTTAGTTTCCTGACTATATGGTGGAGGCAAATGATATTGGCCGGAAGCATTAGGTGGCACTAGCCTGGTTAAGGATACAGTGCATCATGAAATGGATTTTTGCTTTATCTGTGTAATCCAAAACCTAAATGGTTTCTTAGTAAATCTAGCTTACTATTACATTTTTGGCACTGGTCTTAGTAGACCATAATTCTATGAATAGAAGTCACAACATGTACTGTATAAACCGCAAGTGTTTCATACAAACTAAAAAACAAAACTGTATTGACTGCACTCAAGTATTAACCACCATTTCAGTTTATTAAGTTGCGTAATGAATCAGGATCAGACCATGAAATAGCGCAATTACAGAAAGAAATACATTCCCACATGAAGCCCTCCCCCATGTATTAACCTCATAAAGTAAAAAAAAAAAAAAAAGAAGCAAAATCAGTGTCTTTTATTATGAGAGGGTTTGTCAGCGTGGCAAACTTGACTGGAAAAAAATTGGATTTACACACAAGATTCCATGTCAAAATATTGCTGAATTCGTCAACATTAAAACAGGCGTTTTCACTGCAGCGTTATGACATGTATAGAACCAAGGAGATATCAATTAATCAACAAAGCAAGTTTTAATGCCTTGTTTTCCAGTGATGTGGAATAACCAGAGCTTAGTAACATGCTCTTTGATACTGTTAAGCCCTTGTTAATCTATTGATTTACAGTATGCACAAATCTTAAAGACCCACTCCAGTAATTTATTTGTTTCTCAGTAATAATTTCAATGTAGCTCTTAATAGATATTTACCCATTTGTTTTTTTCCTTTAAAAAAAAAATCTTTCATATACTCTAAATAGTGCCTAGTAAAAGATCACACCTTTCCCTTGTGCTTTCTACCAAAATTCTTTCTTGTTTTTGTCTTGTTTATTAGAGTTCTCCATGCCTCCTTTTGTTGGTCATAGTCATACTGGTGTGTTGAGGATGTACAACAACATATTGTGCAACATAACTGTCAAGAGAGAA
>JASCIP010000200.1:17784-29906 GCA_034783695.1 Sardinella gibbosa | reverse complement strand
TTTCTGTAAATTGTTGTGGAGCCTATCAACTCTCTGTGGGAAGCATAGGCCTAGATGAGTCCCAAAGTGAAATTTCATCATCTTTACATTACATAGTTTAAACATGCACAATTCAGAAAAACTTCTCATATAATCATTGTGCATGAACCTAGTAGACTAAAGTTTTATGCTCAATCCACATCTTGGAAGAAAGATTAAATGAATCTGGAAATGGTCTTAGGCCTACACCATTCAAAATTCTTCTTGGAAGTCAAAGGGACGGGGTTCGTCCCCATTTGAAAAGGTGATAAAAAGAAATATGAGGATAGGATGCAGGCCTAAATGGTGTGAAATGAACATTGTTTCAGGGCACTGGCTTTTTCAGAGAAAAAAAAACTTCAATATATGGTTTATTATTATTTATATTGTCATTTGTTATTATTATTATTATTATTATTATTATTATTTTATCTATGATCCCGGTCACATAGCTTGCCGGTCAACCATATGCCGGTCTAATTAATGCCCCTTATATCTAATACGTGCTTTTATTTTGGTATTTTGAAGAAGCCAACCGGAAATACACCAGTGGTTCCTGGTTCCTTCAAATGAGTGTGTTTACATTCGACTGCAGCTGCCATCAGTCAGTACAGTCGTAGTGGATAATAAATGTCCGCTCCAATGTCTAACTTTGTTGACGTCCACGGTCAGATAGCCTCCATAATGGAGGTCTTGGCCAACGCCGCTGTGTCAGAAATCTGCAAAGTAGTGGATGACGGCTATGCGGTTTTACGGCTTGAAATTTCCAAGAGTCAAGACGAGATCGACTCCCTGAAGAAAAAGCTGCACATGACGAGACTTCGTTGTCGGCGTGTATGCTCGGAGAGGCATGGAACACAAGGGTATGGTTTGGGGAGGCTTTCCTCACCGGCTGGTTTCCACGTGCGGAGCAGAACATTCAACCCCAGTAGAAGCCTCCGTAAGTCACCCGTAATTGTTTTTTTTTCACTACGAGGTTTTAGTTGGCTTGTCCCCACAGTGATGTGTTCTTATTTAGATGATCTGGCTGCTGGAATTTTCTCAAAAACCCTAGACCAAATGATGTCTTAATCTAATGTTTAGCCTTAAGTTGCACCTAATTTCAACATCAAAGAGTGCTACTAAAGCAGTCAATGAACTGCAACAGTATCTGATCTCTATAGGCCCAAAAGTGCTGGAATTTCCACAGCTTAGCATCCCACTGTATTGGATGAGTAGGACTAATGTTAGCCTACGTTGAAATGCGTAAAAGATGTGCTTCCCTAACTAGTGCAATGTAAATGCCTTGAGTGGTGTTTTTCTATTTACAGAGAATAACCATTCAAAACAAGAAGTGGAACATGGTTCTGCGTCCCAAAGTGAGGATGGCAGTCAAAATCAGCCCTTGTCTAGAAATATTAATACTCATACCAAGCAGCAGGTGAGAGATCAATAACTTCTAAAACCATTAAAAAATAAAAGTTATTACATGCCTCATATTAACCTCCTACATTTCAGTTAACAGGTGTAAATAAAGAACAGACCAGAGTGAAGACTGAAGATAATATTGCAGATTTTACCATATCTTGTCTATCAAGAGGTAATTTATGCCATATTAGGAATTTATGTAGGCTAATGTTGCTCAAAACATTATTAGACATGTTTCTATTTAGTTATATTCTTGTAAAGCATATTCTCCTAATCCCACTTTTGACACACCCAAAACACATAAGTTTGGATTTAAAATGGTTTTGGGAAAGAGGACAGACTTAACACTGTTGAATGGACACAACAATGCTAACAGGACCATATTGATTTCAGACAGAACATTAATTGATGTATCTTAATATGATGTACTTGGTGAACTCTTTCCTAGTTTTTATTTGTATCTTTAAGATACATAAATGACAGTGTGTGTGCCCCCGCCCCCATTGCTTCCTTACATTGTTTGCTTTCTGGCGCATTTGTTTTAGAAAGTGCAGTGACAGATGATGCCAGTGATGGTGGTGTCTATTCTTCTGAAGGAGTCAGGACAGAAGAAATAGCGTGCCCTCTGATACCAGACTTGGACAAAACCAGTCATACTCACCCTCAAGCTCACACCTGGAAGCACAACCGAGAGACAGAGAGGCATAAGGATGACGATCCCCAGTTTAGGGCCTGGCAAGAAGCTGATCAGTCACTAGAAGGTTCTTTGGCGTGGGCACAGGAACAAAGAAATTCAGACACCAACACTAACACACCGAGAGTAGATCTGGACCAAGGGACTTTTTCCAGAAGTAAGGGAACTTCTGACAGTGCCACAAACTGTCTTCTAGCAGCTGGTTCTATAGACTGGGAGCCAGATTTGGTACTCGTTGATTCAGTTCCCATTAAGGTGGAGACTGACATGACTTCAGACTGGAACATAACTGACCATGGGAATATTATCGGTAATAGCACAGGTGCCTCAAGCATAACATGCCCTCCCTTAAATCACAGGAGTGAAATGCCCACAACGTCACCTTGTCACATGACTCAATCTCACCAGGCTAACCAGCCTGAAAGGCCCCAGCAACTTAGAAGGGCTTCAATAGGTAATGCCTCCAGCCCACCTTTTCGTTGCTTGTCGTGTGGTAAGGTCTTTCTCCAGATGGCTCACCTCAAGCGGCATGAGCGTGTGCACACAGGTGAAAAGCCGTTTGGCTGCCTTCGCTGTGGGAAGCGCTTCTCACACCGCCACCAGCTCACAAATCACGTGCGTGTCCACACGGGTGAAAAGCCCTTTCGCTGCATCCACTGCGGCCGCCACTTTACGCAGTCTAGCCACATGAAGAGACACCTGAGCATCCACACAGGCCAAACGCGTTCCCACAGCTGTAGTGGCTGTGGGAGATGGTATACAACACAGGGCAGCCTTATCAGGCACCAAAGGACAGGCTGCAGTTTCAGAAGCTAGCAAGTTTGTCAGCCAATCATTTGTTTCTGTGACAGTGTGGCGAGTCGAAATCAAAAGGCTGTTAATGTTTGGGTGTCTGTGTCAAATCAGCACCATCTCAGATTTTGTTCAAAACCATGCTATCATGAATGGGACCCAAAACTACATTATTTTTTCTTCATCCATGACATTTTTTTCATTTTAACAACCTGAATTCTGGTAAGCAAGAAGCAAAACAGGTTAACGCAGCATTTTTCCCCCTTTGTTTTGTTTTTCCGATCTTTACATTGAACACAGGATATGAGATTTTTTGGAAAGAAGATTTTAAAACTATCGTTTCTACTGAGTTTTTATTGTTATTCCCTCAAGGTAGACTTGTCGTGTCCTTTTAAAGAAGGTGAGGTGTGATAGCATAGGCAGAAATTTGTTGTCTAAATAATATTTTGTGTTCTCTTATTCCATTTATCTATAGATGTCCCAACACAAATACAATAAATACAGTTTTGCTATTAATTTCCAATTGTGCTTTGTTTGACTTGGTTTCTGCTACTCTCGAGACATGCAATTTGCTTATTAAAAAAAAATGAAATGTTTGGCTGAGCTTGCAATCCAAATCTAACTGAAATCTTCCCTTAGGGCATAATGATAAGGACATGCATGTGTTGTAGCTGAAAGTTAATAATAGCTTTGTCATAACCTATAATTATTATAATACATAATAGGCATACTATATAAAGGTAGGGGTAAAGGACATATGATGAAATTGCATTGTTTTTGAGATGTGCTCATGAAGGCACAAGAGTACTATGAACGCATTTTAGAATATATATGGTAAAAAAAAAAAGGAATCATAGTGCTTGCGTCACTACTATTGACACCGCCTTCCATCATCACTGGTAGTAGAAAAACACACACGGGCTAACCTTTACCATTTCGGACTTTATCTTTAATGTTTCTTTAACCTGACACAAGGAATTTGATCTGAAGACGGACGGGGACAACACAGTGTCTCACTCCATGGATTTTCAGGCGCAAATAGCCTCCATTATGGAGGTTTTGGCCAACGCAGCCGTGGCAGAAATATGCAAAGTTGTTGACGACGGCTATGCCGTCGTTCAATTAGAGATGTCTCAGAATCATAAAGAGAACGAATTCCTGAAGAGAAAGATAAAATTGATGGAGCTTCAGATAGCGAAACTTCGTGCAGAACGAAGATGTCAAGACGGAGCTCTTCTGAATCGATTCCATGGCGTGCAACTACTGAACAGACAAAACAGAGAGAGGGCTAATTCAGGTAGGCTAACGCAACACAACATAGCGATATTGCTTAGTCGTGGTAACCAAATGCATGTTCTTCGTGGAGATGAAGCATGTAATGTCTGAAGTTTGTCGTCGTCCGTGGTCTCGAAGCGAAGAGATGTAATGCTAATAATGCAAACTGTACAGGCCTGAAGTCAGATTAACCTTAAAGGTCGCCTTGCACGGAATCCAGCCTGTCCTATCAAAGATAATCGAACACTCCGCTTTTACCCTCTCTGATCCTATGGTTAAATGGGAATGTTATGCAGGCTATCATATGAATCATATCCACAATGTCACGTGCACCGACTATGAATATCTTGAAAAAAACATTTTCTGTAAAAAGAGAAATACTTTTATTTAATTTGACTTAGTCCTATGCAAAAAGTAGGTTGTTTTTATTATAATGTCCGAGTTATCTCTCAAAGCGCAATTTGAAGGTTTCAGATGATCAAAATTACATTATAGATTTCTATAAATTCCTTGCTATATAGAGGGTTTTGTTATGATTGTATAGGTATGAAGTATAAAGTTTAAACTATAGGCGGCCGGCCAGGTCAAAATTATCCCGTCCCTCTCAAAACCATTTTTTAATGCTCTCACAATGCTGAATGTAAATTTGAATGTTGAATGTTGAACAGTGAAAATTTTGGAATGCAATACCTGTTTCAGTCATGCCCATTAAAAATCATTGTTTTCAGAGGCATTTAATTACATTCAATTACATTGAAACACTTGAATGTCCAGAGCATGCATGGTTGGTGGGTGCACTCTGACCCTATTTGGCCCACGGTCTAATATACTTTGTCTGTTTCTTTTGGGAATCCAACTCTCGATGTTCTTCTAGTTCTTTTTATGCTATTTTCCTAATGTATGGTATTTATTTTAATCCTCAATTATCTTGATAAACAGCAGGATGGACTGTCAAGAGTCGCATGAGGAATTTGGATGTTCGTGCTCATAGGCTACCTACAGAAGCACCAGTAGAAAAGTCCTCACATGTAATTGACAACAGTAAAGTTGGGGTAAGTGAATGGTTCCCCCTCATGAGCCTCCTCTTGACATTCTCAAAATCACAAATTTGTAGACTACTAACTAGAGAGTACAGTATATACCTTGAAATGAGGCACTTAAAACATTTATTTGTATTTTTTCCTCACAGTCTGATGACATGGAGGAAGGAGAACCAGATTTGCTGATTATCAAGGAGGAAAAGCCAGAGGAATCAAAGCCCCTTGATCAAGAGAATGATGGTAAAGAGTTTAAGGCAGAACATGCCACCACCTGAACCATATCTTAACCAATAGAGCTGTAATGAGGCCTTTGGTGTACTATGATTGCATTTGTTTACCCAAAGTAACATTGTACAAAGCATCACAGAACTCACAGAGCTTTTTTTACTCTTTTTGCAGAACCTGGTCCTCTCAAAAGTGCCTATGATGTTGAAGATGCTCACTTCCTGTCTTCTTCTGTCCCTGTGGAGACCAGGACCAGGCATTCAGATGTGGAGGTCAGTGGATCAGACTCCCTCCACAAATCAGAGACAGAGTCTGAAGGGCTAAAGCACAGTCTGCAACACACTGGATCAGAGCTCAGTACTGAAAGACTGAATCTTACCAACACTTCTCAGTTAGTCCATAACGGCCAGAGTCCTTCAACACTGCCTGTAAATAAAGAGTGGACAGATTTGGGTGTCATTCCTTCATCTCTTTGTCAAGCCACTGATAATACAAGCTCTGTGTGTCTCACTGAAAGAGTCGGAGTCGGAGAAAGTATTGGTTATAGCATAAGCAATCCTTGTTCGTCAGCTTCTGAAATGCAGCCTGATGTAATTGTAGTGGAACATGAAACAGACGACAACTTGGTACAGAGCAGTGTCAGTTGGAGGCAGAAGTTGTTGTCCGGTCTTGGGGAAAGACCTGAAATCGGACTGGGGGGTAACAGTAAAGCTCAAGGTGTGATCAGTGTTAGCGCACCGCAGTGTCGTGAACTACAACAAGGGAATGTTACACAACCGCAGTATATTTCTGCAAGCTCTTTGTCAGATCAGATCCATCCTCAGAGTTCTGGGCCTTGTTCCATAATGACCACAGCAGTAGGTGAGCGTATGCATGTGGAACGGAAAATGCCAAATATAATCCAGCCCCATGAAATTTATAACAATCCACGTGTTGAAGCTCTGGCCAGAGATGTGCCGCCCGGTGATATTAATGGCAGAAAGCCGATTTCCTTCAGTCTGCCACGGCCATACGGGTGCTCAGTGTGCCAGAAGAAGTTTGTCATAGAAAAGGACTTGAAGAAACACCAGGCTATACACAGGAGAGCAAAAGCCTTTCCTTGCTCACTGTGTGGGAAGAGTTTTGTGAGTGCGAGTCAATTGCACATGCACAAGAATGTGCACACGGGGGATAAACCGTACAGTTGTCATCTGTGCTGGCGAAGGTTTTCTCATCCCAGTAATCTTAAGAGACACCAAAAGCAAGTGCATTAGCAATGTTGAATAACAACTACTTAATAACAATGCTGGTTTTTCATTGCATTTTCTACATTATTTATTGGTTGAATGTGAGAATTTTTAATTGAAGAAGACTTAAGTAATTGCTGTAAAAATATGTTTTACTCTTTTTAGATTTTCTAACAATAAAGTATACCCATATGTTTCCGATTATGTTTTATCTGTTGTATTTCTGCGTTACAAGCCACACATTTTCCCCCATTTGTCTCTCCAACACTTGCATTGTTACAGTGGAGCTCTAATAGAAGCACCTATTCAGATTGTGTCCTAATATGTTTACAGAGACTTGAATACCTCATACCTCATGAATAAATTCCTAGCCATAGGTCGGTCAGTCTAACGTGTTTCATGAATTTGACACGTTGATACTTGTTGACAAATTGTGATGTTTTAAACATAATCAGGCACTACAGCAAATAACCATTTCATTAATTATTGAGGTTCAGTATTTATACAAAATGCTTTAGGTAATACATATTACCACCTTCTTTTCAATAATGATACGTTAATTAACGTTGATTCACAACATCACTTTTCTTCTTCCAGGATAAAATCCTGGATGATAGGAAGACCATAACCAAACCAGTTAAACAGGAGAATACAGAAGAGACTATAGGCAGCAGTCAAGGTTCTAATAAACCAGGGATCAGTACAGAAGGTGAGTTTGGGTAAAATAATCACCTGAGACATTAAAACAGTACTCTTCACAGGTTACATTAAAATAACATACATTTATAGTATGTTTGTTTTGAAATCATGAAATCTATTTTCACAGATGTCGTTGAGGTCAACTTACCAGACAAATCCATCCAACCAGAAAGTAGCAAAGATGGCATTGGGCAAAAACCACGGCACGGACGCTGTAGAAATTTCTCTAAGCCCCAGCACAATAACTCTGACTGGTCATCTTGTTCTGCCAGGCCTGGTTTAGGCCGTTCATTATTCCAAGTCCACACTCGTGGCCATAGTACCATTGGTGAGCTCGGCCCTGGACATTCAGATGAAAAACCCGATGTCATAATAATTGACCCGTCTACCATGAATGAGGAGCAGGAGACACAGTCCCAGTGGCACAATGCACAGGTGCAAAGCGCAAACAGACCATCTGAGTTTTGTAGACAAGAATATGTGAATGAAGGAATAAGTGAGCAAAGCCAGTCACATACTCAAAGGGAAGAGGGAAGTGACTTTAATGCAGAGTCCTATCCAATGGATATGAACAGACTTGGGTCTTACAATGACATGCATGTTGGCCTTGATAATTCATGTGGTGAACCACACAGGCAGCCATTTCCCTGGACACTATCAGACACAGAGGACAATACCGCCTCTGCTGTCATGCACTCTCAAAGAAGTAACAGATCTTTCAGCTGCACTCTATGTGGCAAACGCTACATGACTGTTAAACAACTTAAGGTACACCAGAAGGTCCATGCAGGGGAAAAGCCTTACAGTTGCATACAGTGTGGCAAGCGATTCATTCAGCTATACAGCCTTAAACGCCATCACAGAGTGCACACAGGAGAGAGGCCATTCCGCTGTGCCCAGTGTGGGAAACAGTTTGCTCATTCCAGCAATCTCAAAGTTCATCAGACTGTACACACAGGCGAAAAAAACTTTCATTGCGCACAGTGTGGGAAAAACTTTTCTTTCCTCAGTAATCTTATCCGGCATCAAGCAATTCATGTTGCAAAATAACCATTTCTTCTGGCATTAATTGCAATGTCATCCGCTTTTTGTAATAATATGAACGACCATACAGTGTAGTATACAATGCATTTGTGTGTGTAAGAGTGATGAATAAAGCTTGTGTTAGGCCTCCTTCAATGTCCATTCCATCACTAGGGAGCGACTTGTATGAGAAATACGGTATTCCGGAAGAGAAATGGATAGGTCATGAAATGGGGTTTTGGGTTTTGTTGAGAGCATCTCATACCCTTTAATCAGGACTTTATTATACTCTTGCCGATTGCAGTTTATCTTTAAAAATGGCTAATTGTATAGATTTCCGTTCTCAAATCTCTGCTGTAATGGAGGTTTTAGCTAATGCTGCGGTCGTGGAAATTTGTAAAGTTATTAATGAAGGCTACGCAGTTCTGCGACTGGAAATGTCCAGAACCAAGAGAGAAAACGAATCGTTGAAAAGCAAATTAAAGTCAATAGAGCTCCTTATATCTCAAGACATAGGCCTAGACAGCGGAACAGAAGGAATTACCGCTATCGTTAATAAAGCGCAAACCGCAGAACAAACTGATTTTGCAGGTGAGGGTGTTATGCATTGGTTATATCGGTCTGTTTATCTTCTCTTGCACATATTTTCTGGCAAGAGTAATATCATCTACTTTGCGTTTGTCACACACCTAATCATGTATTTCCCTAAGTGTGTTTTATGACAGAACCATTTACGTCGTAGGCTAGACTATTCCAATGTTTTTCTTATGACGATGCCCTTATCTTCACAGTTGTAACTCGGCGGACATCTCCAGGAGGCAAGGGAAGTGCGTTGCACGATGATTTGAGCACTGCACAACCTTGCATGGTTGGTGGTATTTTTTTAGTCTACATGCTAATACCCCAAAGGTTTCAAATCAGAAAATGCCATGTCCTCTTAATATTGGTACGTCACATATAGTCTAGGCTCTGTCGCTTGAAACGTTTAAACTATGAAGCTTTAAGAAATGCCTTTTCATAACAAAGTAGCCTATAGTCATATCATAGTTGTCTACAAATTACAAACAGTAGTGGCAATTAGGTCAGACCATTCATTGCATGCCTCTTTATCGAATGAAACGGTTTAAAAAACGTTTTTTAATAGGCGTAGTAGCCTACTAACGGTTTGGGTTAGACCAAGCCACTTATAATGAGCCATGGGCCTTTATGTCCATGCATATGATTAGCCTATCCATTTAACAGCATAATATATTTTTCATCAATCAATTATCATGGGATTTGCTGTTGTAAAATGGGTATTTCTCATGTTTACGTTAAATCAGAGATGTTGATTTACCGATACATACACAGGTCGCAGTTATCAAAGAAGAGATGATTGAACAAAATATAAGGAATCACAAGCAAGATGATGAACATTTTGGAAGTGACAGTAAGTTAAAAAAGGTTGCTGAAGATAAATTCACAACATAGGCCTGGTATCTCACCCTACACTCAAGTGTCTCGAGTGGTCTCAGTCAAAATATGTCTTAGTCTAATGCATCAGTATATTTTGACTTACTATGTCTAGATAATGAGATTTTTAACTTCTTAGTTTTTCTCTTCATGTGATGGAAACATGTTTCCATTTTTTGTCTTTATTTACATGTATGTTAAGGTGGTATTTGCTTTTTTTCATACAGACACTTCAAAGTCCAGAAAAAGTGAGGGGACTTCTGCTTCCCATAGGCCTATAACATCTGATTACCCTCATGATGTCATGACTACAAGTAGTAAACATGTAATCTCTGACCAGGAGACGCCTCCTCTGGTTCCTAACGAGACAACTTTTGGCCAAAATGATCAATACAGTCCAGAAATTGAAGTACCGCACACCTCCAGTCAAAGTAGAGTTCTTCAAACTCCAGAGGAGAATAGTGGCTCAGACCTTGAACTGATGTCCAGTGCAGGCCAGGCAAGTTCTTTTAACAGCACATCATCTCTGAATTTCATTGGATGGAGGCCTGAAGTACCAACTGATGCAAGTTCATTAAAACCAGAGGCAGATGACTGTGCTTGGAAGGAGGCAAGCTCTTTTGAGTCTCACACGACAGGGTACAGAGCTGGTATGATTGGAATAGGAGAGCCCAGTGACCTGAGTCCCCTCAATTTCAAGACTGGAGAAGACACTACAGTGAGGCCAGAGTGTGCAAGCCTAGATTTCAGTGCATTGCCTGATGTTAGTGAAATGTACAATTCAAGGGTGGGCAAGAACCATCCAACATTGATGAGAAAGGAACTGCAGTCTTTGCCAGGCTATGAGGACAGTTTTGTAGACTTTGGAAGCACGTCTCAGCTCAGGTTGGGAGATGGTTCCAGCTCTCCTGACCATACTGGACCCCTTCAACCTGGTCAGATGGGGAGATTGTTTGGGTGCAGTCTGTGTGGTAAACAGTTTTCACATCTCCATCAGCTGAAGACGCACCGAAGAGTTCACACCGGAGAAAAACCTTACAGCTGCCCTCAGTGTGGAAAGCGCTTCTCGCAGTCTAGCCACATTAAAAGACACATGACGGTTCATACTGGGGAGAGGCCATTTGGCTGTGCTCTGTGTGGAAAGCGGTTCTCCCAATCTTGCAGCCTGAAGGTTCATCAAAGGGTGCACACCAATGTCAGACCATTTAGCTGCACTCAGTGTGGCAAAAGTTTCTCAGTTCTGAGCAATCTTGTGAGACATCAGACTATACACGTACGAATGAAGACTAATCCTGGGACATTTAATATCTGATATTGTGTTATGGATTTTTTTTAATTATGTAGTATACCAAAATGATGGATTACACTGTAAATTTGTGTTAAATTTGTCTGATGAAGTGATGTAGCTAAATGAGAAATTGAGTAGAAGCACAAGGAGGCACAGTAGCCTGACTAGCTAAAGGCAAGACCTTTAAAATCAAATTGTTTAAATTTTCAGGTGTATTTTAAAAATGTTGATTATTCATTACTTCTTTCCATCCCTGGACTCTACGTTCTCTTTAGATCTTTTTTTCTTTTCTGAAATGAAAAAAGGGGATTAGAAACCCCCACCATAAGCCATGTTGGATATACGTAATTGAGTTACGGATACACATTGGATATACGTAATTGAGGTACCTACTTCTGTAATTTCACCATTCAAACTTTTCCAAATAGGACTGTCAGTCACATTTCTACATAATATTTAAGGATTGTAGTCACTGTATGTGCTTTGGTCGTTGAATTGCTTGATTTGATATAGAAATGCCATTCATGAACTTAACATTTTGCATTTTTAACTGATTCGAGTGTATGTGTGCGCGCACACAAGCGTAGGTTTATTTTATCAAGTATAAAATCAAGCAGGGGCGGTTTCAGGTATGGTTGAAGTGGGCCATTGCCCAGGGCAGCATTATGGGCACTCACCAAAATGCCAGGGCATTTTTTAATACTGTGCATCAATCAGTTTTCTGTTGCCCATTTTGCCCACCAGAGGTGGTGCCCTCTGTTTAGTGCAGGTTTGCCTGTCGCTTACGGGAAGGAGAGTGGGCTGAGTGGACAGATGCATCTTTAAACAAGTTGTGGAAGAAGGGGTAGGGGGATTGATCAATCATAGAATACTGTCATCCACCACGTATTGTATTCAATAAATTAGAATTATCTAGGCTGATATACATTTTCCTGTGTGGCTGTCAGAATTAATGTCTCCCATGTGTTAAATGAATTGCTCAA
>JASCIP010000196.1:16252-26480 GCA_034783695.1 Sardinella gibbosa | reverse complement strand
GACAAGAAATTTTAAAAATGAAAATGTTTGTTTTTAAATCATCTTTGTCTTCTCACCAAATTTCACTAAATATGGCATCCATGAAAGAATATAAGGCATGGGTCACCAAACTAAGGTCAGTGGGCCAACTCAGGCCTGCCACCCCCCTTTGACTTGCCCCCCACTTCTTGAACCGGCCCTATGAGGCAATCCCAAAAAGTGGTCATGGCCTTTTTTTGGCCTACTTTTTGCCAAATAATAACATGTCTGAGTCGGGTATTTTGTTGATTTTTTTCAATTTAAAATTATATGTAGTTATAAAATGAACTACTTATATTTGCCGTATTTTTGTCACCCGACATACTCAACATCAAGCAGTAACAGAGAGTGCATGCCCACAGAACTGTCAGGACTGCAAAATGGCAGGGGTAATACAACTCTATCTTACAGAGTTGCTGAACCTGTAGCTGCCATTACTGTAGATTACAATTAAATTCTTCATTCATTTCACTCAATAATTGTATACTGAGGGAGTTGGCTTCATTCTCACACAACTAGAGAGTTAATTTGTGCTGTGTTCGCTCATAGTGTGTACTTGACTTAACTCCTCAATATGAAACATGGTTAATAACAGATGCACAAGGTGGGGGCAAGGAAGAAATGGGCAAAGAAAGTGTTGATCAGGGAGTGCTATTGGTCAGTTGACCAAATTATCATGAGACATTATCCCAAATATTTTCTGTCAGATTGGATGAGTTTTCACAGAGATCTATAGGCTAAGAAAGATTGTTTTTGGCAACATTAAAAAAATTCACTGTTCGCTTGCATCTATGAAAATATTATTAGTAGAGTGCAGTTCTTGTGGTTTGGACATAACCCAACCTGTTGTAAGAAAGGCAACTCACCAGAGTAAACTTGAAAGAATGCACAGGAAAAGTGCAAATGATGCAATCCAAAATTATGAATAAAATCTACAATTAAAAAAACAGCATGTTATATAGTTGGTTGTAATTTAGCCTATTAATCTCTGGTCAATGCCATTAGGCCTACACAGAATGACACACCAAAAGGGGAGAAGGTTGATATTTTGTTTAAAAAGAAAGAAAATAAATAAATACTTGCATTAATTTGGTCTCCCTGCGCTGTCAGTTAAGCTTATGTAAAAAAAAAAAACTCATTTGTAATTGGCCTAAGGCTAGTGGAGAGCACATTTTAGACTACATCAAGGAATGCACAGCATCAGGGTAAAGCTATGGTGGGAACTAAAGTTCAGCAGTTAGCCTACAAGGCTGTAATTTCTGTAAATCCACTACTTGGCTGTCGCCTAGTGTTTGTGAATATTCTATCTAGGCCTGACACCAAAGGAAATTTTGAATGACTATTAACTAGCCTACTAGGAATTTCATTATGTGACAGTAGGCCACAAGAGGGGGCTACGTATCAAAACATGATTTTCAGAAGAGCGATTTCATATTAACTCACACATATCAACACTGATAAGGAACTCTGATCTGTAGGCCCATCTCCTTAGCTCATTCAGATAATCTACCATCAAGATAATCATATCGACCACGTTACTTAACGTCACTCAATATTCGAACCATTTGATACATAGTAACATTCCATCCCTGGTGACTACTATCATAGTTCAGCTTTTTGCACCTGTGTGGATAACTCATGTATCGATTTAATCTACAGTAATTTAATACAAGGATGAAAAGCTTCATGTAGCTAGAGCGAAAGAAGGTAACATGAGTCAGACAGATTCATTCATGTTATTTATTTCTTTTAAGAACATTCTTCTGTAAGTCCGGTTTATCTGGCTATTTTTAATGGGAAAAGGAAACTTGTCCAAATGAGGTTACATCTTACATTAGCAGTTACACAATAGTGTATTACCAAATAGTTAGTTAACTTTACCTGACATGGCTCATTAGTAATTCGAAGGTTTATTAGATACAGAAGTAGGCTACCTCACTTCCAGCGTTCAGATTTCCATATGCGACTGATAGCAGTTAGCACTAGCTAGAACCGACGATAAACCTATCATTAGCTAACATTAGCTGCTTATGACGGGTTACGTTACGTTATTCCAAGCATAACGTTCATTCTTATTCTTGACAGATATCATGTAAATAAGCATAACGCTGTTGGAGAAGATTTACGCTGGTGTTAAACAAATCTCTCTTTAGCGCGCTTTTACTCCAGGAAGAAATAGCGCACAGACGTTCACGCAACGTTAACCAAAAAGATTGGCTGGATGAGTGCGTCTTAGGTCGCTAACTAGAGTTAGCTCGCTGACAGATGACCGGTCTCACGAGGAGGGTGGCGGCGAATGCAACACTGTTAGCAAAATCGACAACATATTCCTTCGCGAAATGCGTCGAAAATTTTGAAACCTAATCGTAACAGTTTTGTTCACATGTCGAAAAACCTCTCAAACAATCAGATCTGCGGTGTCAATTCCACAAAATGGGGTCTTAAAGCGTTACGCACCGCCATTTTGTGACAGTCTGTGCGGCGCTCAAAGGGGGTACGTGTAATGGTTGAATGTAGTAACCCCGTCAAGTAGCTAGATATCCGCCTGGCAGTTATAAAAAGGGATCATGGGCAATTTCAATTAATCCTTGTAAACACACTTTACCTCCATGTCTTGTAAGTTTTAAAGATGAGTGCGCGTATGTAGGCCTATCGTGTATACAAAATACTGAAAACATATCTAGCAATATTTAGCACATGTGTTCTTTTCTGCCCTCAGTGCTGAGACTACAATAAGTTTTGGATGTGCATGTCACACAGCCACAGGGTGGCCAATGATGTCTTCCTTTACTTTTATTAAAAATGCTGTGTTGAGAGTGTTGAAAACTCTTTAACTCTTAAATGCAAAATACAACTTTTTGTGAGGAACAGGCTATGGCCACTCAATTTGGAACCAATAGCATTTATTCTTAAATTTTAAGGCAGTATATCATTCATTTGTTACTTTAATTAGCAATTCTTTTAAAACATTTTTAAAATAGCGCATTCATTTGGTTCGCCACATGCTGTAGTCATGCATACTCTAATATAAGTGTTGCATCTTGCTTGTTTTAAATTACTTGCACATGGTTGAATAATCACATTGGCTGCGAACTGAAGTAAAGCTCCAACACCCATCTTACATCTGGAGTGACACAAATTCGTTCAACGGTTTTTGTGAACTCATGTCTTGGGGGTTCCCCTCCCCCATCGGCCTTCATTACTCTGTTCAATGGGTCTCGGAAGTTTCAGATGAGCCCTAAAAAAGAAAACACTGTCTATTGTTCCAATAAACCGCTTTGGACAGTGCAATACCGTTGTTTCTAGTAGAGGGCGCTGCGTAGCATCGAGGGCTCACGGCCTCGGATCTTTTTGTCTGAGAACTGGATCCCGCTGCCGCTTTACAGTGTGTGCGATTGCTTGGAGCCGCGTCTCTATCACACTGTCAAACCACTCCAAACGAACACAATTGCAGCCAATACAATTTATTTACCATCTAGTACCATGACAATTTTTGTTAGTCGGTATAATCGATCGATATTGTTATTGTTTATTTGAACTTAGTAGAGGGTGAATCGGCTTGTTTTCTGTGTAGCTGTATCAGTCTTTATTAGCGAGCTGGCGCTCTTCTTTCTATTAGCTATTTCTTTAACTTTTTTAAACACTCAGCCTCGCGAATGACTGAGCGCCGGCGGAGTATGGGATCCTTGGTGTCTTAGGAAGCGAATGAGTGGGGTTTTAACCGTTTTTAAGGATCTAAACGATGGCAAATTCGACGGGAAAAAATCTACCTGATCAGCGAAGGAAAGGACTGGCTTTCCTGGACGAGCTGCGGCAATTTCACCAAAGCAGAGGGTAAGAGAGGGGTGGATTTATATCTTAAAATTTAACTTTAAACCATGATCACATTAACATGTAAGTGATTTTAGACTCTTAAGAAGGGATTCCTATATGTATATATGTGTTTTACTTTTCAGATCGCCGTTCAAGAAGATCCCAATCGTGGGTGGCAAAGAGCTGGATCTTAATGCTCTGTATATCAGAGTCGTTTCGTTAGGTGGATTTGCTAAGGTGAGTGGAACCAAAAGTGGATTTTCGCACTCTAGGACTCAGTGTTGCCTCGTCTGCACTTCAAGAAAACTGTGCGTTTTGATATCCCGTGGCTGTTTCCAATTCTTCACCGTATGTTGTAGGAACGAGGATGGCCTTGTGTTCGCTTGCCATCTCAGTGCAATGTGGTAGCTGGTGTTGAGTGCGGTTTGAATTGAAAGTCCGGACGTTAGCGACTGAGCACTACTCGGAGTCTGAGTGCAGTTTGAGCAACTCAAAATTAGCGGGCACGTTTAACATCGATTATCGGCACAGAGCATGGGCTAGGAAACACTCCTCGCCGCGGATGATGGCTTTTTCGTAGATTAGGCGATAACTCTCTGGAAAGCTAACGTTAGTAATTCGCCATAGCCATCTTTGGCTTCATGGCTGAAGAGTAAATGTAGGCCTCGCACAGGCCTATTTATTGAATACAGCAAACACTCCAAACGACCCCAACGAGGCAAGTCGGTACCTAACATATTGATTGCCTCGTGTTTTGGAGCGCTTATTCGTAATATGCGGCTTCGGTTTCAGATCAGATCACTTGCTGGTTTAGCCCTAAAGTAATGTTAGCAAGAGTGCTAGCATTAGTTAGCTAGCTACCCAATTCAAACACTATAGCCTGCGTAGCGAGCATGCACACATGAAAACAGTGTTGGATGTATTTTGTTGTGAACTTGTTCATCACTCCCGCAGATACAGTGACATGCTTAAATAAATTTTCATTTTGATTAATAATCATATTGTATCTTTTTAGGTGTCTGATAAAAACCAGTGGTCTGAACTTGGCGAAGAGTTCAATTTTCCAAGGAGTTGTTCCAATGCTGCTTTTGTTTTAAAACAGTACTACCTTCGGTAAGTCTCACTCCCTCCACTCCACTGTACTGCAACTCCGCTACATGTGGCAAATGTTTACAAAGTAGCCGATGCCGCTTGTAGTAAGGATGTGGTAAGCATGTAACGTATTCTTTGGACAGGGCGTACAGGAACATATGCCATCTTGTTTATTGATGTGGTCGTCACTGTATTAATGCCTATGTTAATATTTGACGGCATATGGTAGGTGTCTAAGTGGCATGACTTGGTCACCTAATTGTCTAAACTAGTAGACATATCTATGGACATAATGTTTCTTGTACACTTTTTCAGTCGTCTTGTGACATTCATAAGTTGCTGGAGTTTTGGCTGTAGCGTAGTGTATGTAGGGGATATGTTGTAGGGCCTGAACAGTTTATGCTCTTATCATTTCTAGTTAGTGACTTGTACATCTTGCTTGATGGCCTTTTGAGGTAGCACTGCCTGTGTACACTGAACAGGACTTGCATCTTGCCCAAAGCAATTTTTCCCTCCAGAATGATTTAGTCTGACCTGGCATGATAGTGTGGCTGCCGGAGCGCCATGAGAATTCTCTCCAACTTTGGCCAAAACTTGCCATTAATCAGGGACACTGTCGGATAATAAGAACAACATATACTTTTGTTGCACCATGGGGTGGAACTAATGAGAAAGTATCGGTTGAAAGTGGTTCAGTGTTAAATATCAAGGTTTCTTAAATTGTCTTGTATTGGTACTGTTGACATGTTCAAGTGATTCATTGCCACGGCAGGATGCATTCAGCAGATGCTTTACCAGTAGAAATTGCTCATTGCCTTGGCTCTGTAATTGTTCAGCAGCTATGTTATTCAAAGGCAAAGTGTCTTCAGGTGTAAATTTTCTTCTGTGTTTTCCTGAACTTCCATTGGAGGTTAGCAGAGAGCCTCAACCAGACGCTTGTGTTGCCATTGTGCACAGAAAGGGAGGATTTAATGCAAAATAAAACTTGTGAGCGGAAGCAGTCTCAGCACAGCTTTATTGCATTGTACTGTAATTGCCGTGTCAGAGTCTAAGGTTTGACAATCCTCCCTGAGTAGGTCTGTTGGTCCTGCGCAAAGGTGTGCTTGGTCGCTTGCCTGAGTGACTTAAAGACATCCAGATTGTAGCGGCGCAGTGATCTCCCCTTTCCCCTCTCACCCCAGAAAGTGAGGGATGCTTCTAGGCTGCGTTATTGACTGCCCAACAATGTAAATTCGGTTTGAACGCAAATTTTCAATTTAATCTACTAACTTAATTATGTAAGGATACTCTGCTTGTCATTGTGAGAAAATAAGGCCTGGTTGTGCGAACAGGATCCCGCTCCCGACATAGAGAGATGTTTGCCATTTAATGCCGTGATGAGTGGCAGGTGCGCTTTGACATCACAAAAGTCTATGCCAGTCGACTGGCCTATCAGCGTGCACGATGACTAGTATCAAAGGGAATTGGCTATTTGAAATAACGCTGAGGACAATAGAGTAATACAACAAAATATTCACCACGATGTACATACATTCATGTAATCCCATCATAACATGGTATATTCATTGTTCGCAAAGACAGAATTATTATTCTTGTACGAATGCACTACGTAAACGGACCTACTTTGTTACCTCCCACTTGAACCGGAACCATTTCACTAGGGTACTGTCGCCTCCGTAAGCCTGTAAGCCGAGCCCTATATTGACAGCTGACGCCGTTAAAATGTTGCCTGGGCTATTTTAACTCGACCCTTTTTATATTTTTCGACGGATGAAAAATGGTTCTGGTGCGGTCTTTGATTTTGTTGTGGTAGAATTCTGACAGCGACGGCGGCTGTTGCGTTATCTACGCGAGCTGCGTCGGTCGGGGGGAATATTTGGTTGACTGGGGTGGGGTGGCCAATAGCCCGGCGATTTATTTGATATGTGTCGGTGAATGGATTTAAATCAGAACCGTTGCAAATAACAACCCAACAAGGGTGCATAAAGTCTGTGAGGTATTTTTGCGTTTCCTAATTTAGTGCTTGTAACGTCGTGTTACGCCCAGCCGGTCCTCGTGCCAGCTGTATAGAAAGGCCAGGAGAAAGCTGGATATTGCACTGCGTAGCGCTACCATCAACATTAGCCTCTGCAAGGAAACCTAATCATGGGGAATACGACCTCTTGCTGCGTATCGTCCAGCCCGAAGATTCGGAGAAATGCGCACTCAAGGCTGGAGCCGTACCACCCGGAGCCGGAGATTCCTCGGGACGACACTGGGGGCAATCTTCAACACATCAGTGATAGGGAGAACATTGACGGTAGGATTTATCACAACTAAAATGTCCTAAAAAACACCCTTCCTCCATTCGTGCTCAACATATAGCCTGGAGCAAAGTCAGCTAGCCTATATAATTGTTTGTTATAAACGAGGAAGAAATAAGAAGCTGAATGACATGCATCTATCAATTTGGTCACTGCTGAACGAGTTGAAGGCTCCGAATCCATTGGAAACAGCTCGTGGTCAGCTGCTACTTCAAAGAATTAACTTAGATAGGCCTAAAGCCTTTTTGAGAAAGTGCGAAAACTCCTCCACAAATGTCTTCAGTGGATATGCTAATAATAACAGACTTAATTTGTAATTTCGGAGGTGATGGGTCATGTGCAGCTCACACATACTTTAATCTAGGATAGAATCGGCCTACTGCTCTCTAGGCCTGTGCCTGTCAGTGCAGGCCAACTTGAAATATCTAATATCAGGCTACTTAGCGTTGAGTGCGCAGAAATTATTTTGACTCAATTAATGTGACATCTGATGTTTTATTCTCAAACTTTCTCTCTTACACACACAGACACACAGCCTATACTGTACCTTTGTCTTGGGACATTCCCTTTTTCCTTGTCTGTCCAAATTGTCATTAAGGACCTTAAGTTGAGGACTGTGCAAAGATTTGATGGCATTGAACTGTTTCACACTTGCTACTCTGTGTGAGTGCATGCTAACGTTAGCTGTCCTTTGGCTGCAGCCTAGGCCTAATTGTCGAATTTTTTGTACCTCTGTTGCTTTCTAATTACTGATGGCAATCCTACGTACATATAACCCTTTTCAAAGCATGAAAAAGACATGCCATCATGCCAAAATGAAAGAAACAAATACAGTCTAAGCTGGCTAATAAACCAAAATGTGAGTGGGTAGATCTCTTGCTACAGAACAAGTAGGCCTATGTTGCTATATCTTCTTGCATGTAGACCTCTCTTAGCTGTCTAATAGCATAAAGCAACAACATGCACACTGATGGTGTTTTTGTCCAGGTGCTATGTTTACGACATTTACATTTACATTGCATTCACATCATATTACATTTACATTTATTATGGACTGATTTTCATTTTTTGTTGTTGTCATTGTTATTGGTGTGATTGTGTCCTCTTCAGCTGGCTTCTTAGTTCAATTAAAACATTAATTCAAACGGTTATGGATACTGATACTAGAGTATTTCGTCCTTTGTTCCCTCAGTCTGGAACAGTAGAGAGTATGAGGTGACCAAAGGAAAGGGTGGAGTTGCCAAGTTTAGTTGTACTTTAAAAAAAATGGTTTGCATTCTACAGCTTACCAGCACACTCCTTAACAGAATTCTGTGTCCTGTCTTAGACCTGGTGTGGGGTTGATAAAGTGACAAGTCCCAATTCAATTATGGCAAAAGGTTGCTGAAGATGGCACCTATTTCTTTAACATCAACTGGTATTCTGTGCCGCTGGTTGGTACCCAACCCTACTCTTAATACAATTCCATGGCCAAAAGTGGAGCCAGAAGGGGGGGAAGCCAGGTTTCAATGAGTCATGTGAGTGCAAGAGGAACACCATTGTTGGGAACTTTAATCAGTGTTTCTGCAGTCGGCCAGTCTTTTTGTGTACACTTAGCCTAGTGTGTGTGGTGTGCTAGCATTCTGTTTTAGAGAACTGCTTCCTGTCTTTGTGTCTGCCTGGTGTGAGGGGCTGTGGGTGGGTAGACTGAAGATCACCACCGCCATCTGAAGGGCCTGTTCCCTGATATAGGCTCCAGAGAAAGAATCCCATTGATTAAACTGTGGCACTGTGAGCAAGGCAGGCACAACATGTGAGTCCCTGTAAGAGAACAGTTTATTCACTGGCCTCTTTAGGAAAGAGCACCTCAGTCTTTGCTGTAGGCCATTGAATCAATGTAGCATCTTTCAGTTTCTCAGTCAGATGACTGGTCCAGGAAAGGGTGCTTTTAAGTCTCCAAGAACTATGTTGAACTTAGGCCTATTATGTGAAGTCCAAGCACACAGCAGTGTTTTCCTTCAAAGAAGAATGTCTGGCATCAGAATGCTTTAGCGTGTCCTGTGTCTGTGCCTAGCTCCCAATAAAACTATATGCAGCTGAACAATGTTGGCTGTGTTAGTAAAACAAAGAAACCATAGTGAAAATATGAATGTTGAGGATGCATAAGACTGTCCACCATCTTTCTCTCCCCCTTACTCTTATGTCTACTCACAGACATGCATTCTCACCTCTGATTTTCCTCGAGGGTACTGAAGAAAGGGATATTATAAGGCTGTCCTGACTCTGACAGAGCAGGCACATGTCTTAAATAGGAAGGAAAGTCCCCGGTTTCCTGTACACTCCAGACCTGATCTGATAAATTGGGTCAGATGGGTTTTGCCCATATTATACAGCAACATAACAAGGATAAAGTTGTGCAGATTTCATGCGTAGCACACCAGAAGTATGTAAAAATGACACTTGGAAAAAATGCTAAAAGTGCATTTTGGGGTGACACTGGTCATCCCAATACATTGTGTCTACACAGTTTGTAGGTTTTGTAGTTTTGCGTTAAGGTTTTTGCATGGATTCTTGATAGTTCTGGAAAGCTTTAGCTGTTCCCTTTATCATCTTATATGAGTTGTCGATGCCACAGGTATTCTCTGTTATCTCCACATATTTTGAACTGAATAGAGACCTAAGATGACATAAGACGGGCTGAAAAAGGCTTTGAGTTATTGATCAGTGCTGTCATGTGTGTCGTGTGTTGGAGAATATCACTCTATTTGTCATTGCTCCACTCTTCATTTAGCCTAGAAGACCAAATATCAGGATCAGACACGATTTCCTTCCCTTAAATGCTTCACATGGCATGACCTCTAATGTTTGGGGGGTGCGGAGGGGTATGCCTACTATTTGCAAACTGAAAATAAAAATAGACCATTTGGCAATATGTGAACATTTTTTATGATTTCTAGTCTACTCAACAAAACATCAGTATACAGTACATGTGTTCTGTTTTTGTTCAAGATGTAGCCTAGCCT
>JASCIP010000184.1:24601-36498 GCA_034783695.1 Sardinella gibbosa | reverse complement strand
AGCAAAAGCTGTAAGCTAACAATGATTCTAACTCAAGGTACACACCATTTTACGAAGTATTTCATGGGCTGTGTCATGGGCAGTTTATTATTATTGCTGTTATTATTACTTGTGTTGTTTTGTTGCTGTACAATAAACATTTAAGTTTAACTGCCATGAGTGAACTACCACCATAGCTGGTGTGTTTCTCCACAAACTAGGCATTTTCCTAAAAATAGGCTTTATAAGGATATTGAACCAATATAATGATTGCTAAATTATTCTGCTGCATTTTTGTCTGGGACACAGGAGATTCAAAGGGCTCTAAATCAACTCTTGGATTTTTTTATGTGACACCCATTCAAATTATGTGATCAAAATCTGATCAATATGTTATTTAAAAATAAGTAATTACTTTGACGTAGTAGTTGACTGATCGGTCAACTACTGGTTGATCACACTCCAGAGTAAGGATAGCTGCTTATAGTTAAAGTAAAAATATCATACAAAAGTCACAGCCCCTTTGTCAAGGATGCAAGTCAATAATCCAGAAGAGGGCTTTATTTGGTCCTTGTCAGTGGTGATGGATGGACTGCGTAGGGATCCCCTAATGGGCATGCGAGGCATTCAGGACTGTATGTTTGCCAGGTCAAAGCCATTGTTAAAATGCTGTCCTAAAATACACATGGAGAATGCCTGAAATACTAGACTAGCTGTAGTTCCCTTGAGTGTTGAGTATCTTGTGCCCGATTCAGCTTGGACTTCTTGGATTCTGCTCTAATATTCCGGGGTAAGTGTTACAGCAGATTTGGTTCTTTGTTTTTAACAAGCTATGTCTTCAGAAGTCTAAAATGGCTGCACTAATCCAGGCTGTGGTTAAAACTGACCTGATGGGTCAGGGTATAAATAGAATAGACTCTGTACAGTGCATGTAGATAAATACGGACCAGCTGTAAATTTATAGCTGTACAATTTATCTACTCACCAAATACAGTAAGAAAAGTAAGAACGTTTTACATTTGCAAGTACACGGTCTGCTTTGCTTGTCTCTTTGATTTGCTATTGTGGAAATGTGTAGAATTTTATGTTCAAACTGTTAATAATGCATGTTAATAGCCTGTCATTAAGATAAGATAATGTTCCTTCTACCAAACAGAAAAGTGGTTCAACATCCTACATTTATGTTTGTCCTCCATCCACCTGCACATGATGATGGCCATCATTCAAAGCTACTGTACAGTGGCAGGCTTGATGTGTGTAGAGGCTCAGTGTGTTAGTGTGATAGTGAGTGACAAGATTATTATTTTGTAGAAAACGTAGTCATCGACAATCAAAGTTAGGAACAGGCAGAAAATACAGTATGTAAAATTTCTTTGTAATAATTCTATGGTCAATAGCAGAGCAAAATACATTTTCTAGCCCATGATATTTAAAGGCATACCATTTAATTTTCATACTTCAGTTTGTGCTTTATTAATGGCAGACTTACCCCTGATATTTTGCCACTTTGGGCATGGTTATTGTCTTCTTCTCTTTGCCTCCCATTGTCGATCTCTTGTCTCTCCTCGTCTCCTGTCTTCTCCCCCCTCTGCCGTCTCTTATGGGTGCTCCTCTTCTCTTGTCAGGACACTTTCCTCCCTCACGTGGAATGCGGGACGGTCACGCTGATTGGGGCAACCACTGAGAACCCTTCTTTCCAGGTGAACAGTGCCTTGCTGAGCCGATGCCGTGTGATAGTGCTGGATCGCTTGTCCGTGGAGGCGATGGGTTCGATCCTAAAGCGAGCTGTGGATGCTCTGGGAATACGGCCTGTGTCAGCTGTGGATTGGGAAGATGATGGTTCAGACTCTGAGGTGAATCAGTCTGAGTAAGTGTGTGTACATGCTCCCATCCACTGGGAATGCGCTCTTATTATTGCGGTGCGTGCGGAATTCTAGTAAGGCCGCGTGGCATTTGGCTGCACGCTCTGAGCTCTGATTGGTCAAGGTTGCTTCACGTGACTCCCGTGAGGTTACCCCGCACATTATATTTTGGTGATTTATTAGTCGGTCTGTGCTGCGATTGGCCATGCCAGCTGACAGTTGTCCAAACCTCTGTCCATAAGTAGGGCATCCCTGGGGAAGAGGGAGAAGAGGGTAACTGAGAAAGCAGGCAAGTGTTGGCAGGAGGCGAATGTAGGCCTTAAGAGTCTGTGACATTCATGGCAGCCTCCTCTGGTAAACACAGGTCATCGGAGCTGGCCAGTGTGGAGTTTCAAACGAAAAGAGGTTGCCTGATTGTTTCGCAGTAGTTAATATTTTGAACGTGATGACCAGAACTAAGTACTGGCCAGTGTGGAGTTTCAAACAAAAAGAGGTTGCCTGATTGTGTCACAGTAGTTGGTATTATGAATGCGATGACCAAAACCTAAGAAGGTTTTCCAAAATAAATTTTCTTTGGGTTTATTGGAAAAGTACAGATTAACTTTTTCATGTTATTAAGAAAGTGAATCTGAATTTTCACTTGTTTGCAGGCTACTCTTAAGTTCAGTCTGCACTATGAACAAAATGTTTTTTTTTCTTTTTCTTGACTTAACTTAAATAAATGTTGGATAATTCCACAGAAAATGTTTTTTGTCACGTCTATACCGATAAAATGCCATAGTATCGTATGTTGTGAATGGTTGTGTGAAATGTACTGTATTATTGTATAATTTTTTCATGTACAGTACGTTCTAGATCCAAAAAAATGAAATACTCAAATTTTGTGTAATCATTCACATCTGACAATGCCATGACATTTTAGAGGCATCGTGGACATGGCAAAAATGTCAGTTTTCTGTGGAATTGCCCTACCAAAATAAACCACATAAAGTTAATGTGGATTGGAGCACAGGCACTGGATATGGCATATGGGCTACTGGCATATGGAGATGATAGCCGCCATGACCTTTTCTCCTTTTGTTATCATGAGCTGTCAGCTCTCAGTGGGATATCAGCAGGTGATGTTGTATTTCTATCATCAATCTACAATGGAAAGTCCTATGGTCCTCTTGTCCTCCATTTGTACTGGTAAGATTAAAACTCTTGCCATAGTGCATCATGCCTCAAGCGAGTGAGCTGTTTACAGCACAGTATTTGAATTTGTTTGTGTTGTAATGCCCTTCATCCCTGACCAGTAAGATGTTCTCACAGACAAATGGCCACTCCATGTTTAAATAAATATTATTTGTGTGTTAAGGCACAGTGATGTGACTTGAAATTAATTTAAAAGTACTGATGTATTCAAAATGCTGCTTTATTTCAGTAGCAGTACTGTATAGCAATGGAATGACAGAATTCTAACTAGAAGGTCAAAATAATACATGCAGTGTTAAAGGAATATTCCACCCAAACATGAAATTAAGTCAGTTTCGGTCACCCCCAGACTTAAAACAGTGAAAAAAACCTGGTTAAAATCCGTCCAGGCGTTGTCCTGCTTTGGGAGCAGCATTTTTTGGCTTTAGCTTAGCGGAGTTGCTGTAAACCAAGGGAGCCACCTAGCACATACATGTAAGCTGGTACGTTTATGTACTTTTGAGTGGAATATTCCTTTAAAGAAAGTTTGAAAAAAAAAGAAAAGAAATACCCCTTGATCCAGATCCATTTCACTACCAACTAGCTCTATGAAAACTTACCTGTCTGTGTAATCTGGTCAGCAGCAAGCAACCAGACCAACAATCGTTGGTAACAAAACCAACTGCACGAACTATTTCAGTCATATAATTCACACTTACTCTTTGTAACATTTCTAAGAAACTTACAACTCAAATGTTTTATGTTTTATGTGACAATGTATTTTTCAGCGGCACCAACTGTGGCAGACAAACATATTAAGGCGCCTGTCATACATACTGTAGCTAAGCACATAAATGTTGGAGTATTTGACTTTTAAGCCATCCTTGCACAGACAAACATGCTCACATGCCTCAAGAAACAACTTCAGCAGATGTGGTACACAAGATTACAATTTATAGAACCAACCAAACAAAACATGAACAGGCCTATCAGATATTTTCCAGTAGCCATCAGCAGAAAATGGCGTCTCTTGGCAGCACTTCAGCCTCCCTATCAGATTTTACAGTCCTATCAACTGTCACAAGAGCTAGATAGATGGTGTCTAAAAAGGCGCCAGGAATTTTGGCTCACGGGGGTTCAGGCCCAAGCCCAGCTGAGACCGTGAGATTTGTTTCCTCCGTGCACGCGTCCCCAAAACACCAGCCTCAACGCTGGCACCGCTAACCACCAGCCCGAGGTCATATCTGGGATAGGGATGCTTAAATTTAATGATCTGGGTGTGCAGATCACTTGCAACCATTAAATACAGATGACGGTCATCACGTTCAATGTAAATGGCTTGCCACTCAGCTTATGCTCGTGGTGTTCATCTATATACATCATGTACAGTAGTCGTTACCAGTGGTGAAAGATGTACTGGATTTCAGTGCTTACGTAAAAGTACAAATAACCAGCAGAATATACAGTATACTCAAGTAAAAATAGAACCACCACATCAACAATCCTTCTTAAGTACAAGTAATAAGTACTTGGTTTTAAATGTACGTCAATTGCTGAAAGTAAAAGTACTGGTGCAATTTGAGAATGATTAGCACCCATATGAAATTGCACAAAACTCCATGGAAATGCTGATAACCAAAAGTGTTCCTAAAATGTCCATTAATCCTGATCCAGAGATTTCAATGATGGGCTGACTAGAAAAAAAAAGAAAAAAAGCAAAATTGCACGGGCAGGGGATAGAATGCATGGGCAAAATTAGGCATCATGCACCAATCTGACTTTTCTGTTTGTTTCGATACGTTTCACATGTTGGTCCGTACCCGATACCTATCTGACATTCCCATTGAATTACGAGGCATCATCCTCAGCCTTTATTGCCTAACTGGACATTATTTTCCAAGCCAAGAAGTCAAAACAGAACAAAATAATATGATATGAATATAATAAATTGTTATTAAGAATAGAATTTAAAAATCAAGTCTGCGACAGTGTCATTACACTGTATTTGTAAGCCTGGGTCTAATTAGGTGCCTCTCACTTTGAATTTATCGCATGAACTGAAAATATTACTATTTTGAATATATGAGTGTTGAGCTGGAATAGGATTTTTGAGAATTAGAGTAGCAGTGTCTGGGTGTTGCTATTTGATGCTATTGGAAACTTAATTGATTGATGGCTACCTGACTGCCAGTCATTCACTAGATTAATGTTTACGATGAATCAGTGAAGTTGTTTGAAATGTCCATTTAGAATGCTGAATACAAGGAAGCAAAGGTCAAAGGCATATTTCCATGCAGTGTAAGGATTTATGGAGTTGTCACACCACGGGAGGATCATAAGCCACATGTGCATTTCATAGTGATCTATCGACAGTGGCTATCATGGCTGAAATTAGCCCTCAGGTTTCATTTAGGTTGTATTTATGGATGGTGCATGTATGGTGATAGCTGCTGCACAGCTGTCTATGTACAGTATGTTTGGAAAATCCTGATGCTCGTCACAATAAAGTTAAGTGTTCACAAGATTTAAGGTCAATAAAACTGTATCCGTCTGTGAAACTAGACTACTAAAAGTAGAAGTTAGTAGCACATTGTTCCTACAGTATGTGAAAAACAAAGCCAGTGTATTTTCAGGCCTTGTTGATTACAAGAAAACAAAAGGAAAGTATCGATCACAGGCCTGCAAAGGTAATTAATAGTATAGCAACTCAACACCAGCCATGAGTGAAAGTATGTCCCATTTCAGATATGAACAGACATTGCATTCTCCACTTATCCATGTGGTGAGATGTTAATTATGGTGTGTAAACAGTCAGTTAGTCTCTAATTTCAGGTAGTCTGACACTAGCATGAAGAATGTGAGGAGAAATTTGACAGTTGTGTTTATCTAGATTGTAAATGTGCAAGCCTTTCCATTAGGCCTGAAGCACAAGAATTAGAGGAGGAGAGTTGAGAACGTGTTAGACCGTGACCCACATTGATCTGGGAGGGGGGCACAGTTCCAGATTGTCCGCCATTCTCACTTTGTCACAGCACCATGGGGTCATTCGACGCTTAGCAGGACATCCTGTTCTCCTCATGCCACTCGGGCTTTATCCTCACATGTCGGAGTCCTGGCAGCGCCCGCTCAAACCCAGCTCCGTGTCAGGAAAAATCCGCTGAGCGGAGTGAGTTGTTTTTGGTCGCTAATAGACTTTTGAATCATCTGCCACTAATCACACCTCGATGACACTGGATACTGGATGATGCTGGCTTCACACGACTTTATATCCAGCCAGCTGCCCTACATTTGGTAGATCTGGTAGATGCATTCAGCTCAGGGTCTGTGTGACATGAACTTTCTGACATTTCATGAAGACATTTTCTATGATATTTGAACAGAACAGTCTTTCTTGTGCTCTAAGTAGTTTTTTTGAATAAGGCTCTTGTTTGTATGAATGCACAATGAGAGAGGGATGGAGGATCTTTTTACTGTAACAATTGCAACAATACTGTTAAGTGCTGCCATTAGCTTTTGTCAACAGATTATATTGGAAATGTTATAGTTCTGAGTGAGCCAAAATGCTATTATGCATCCAAAAGTTATACCTTTTTCTAACCATTTTCAAATACTAAGGTCTTCATTCTGATTTTCTCTTCTTTTCTCACCAGTCTTATTCCTTGCTGTTGGCGATGGTGTTATTACAAATGAAAATTAGAATGAAATTTCAAACACCACTACTATGAGGAAGACCCCAAGACAAACCATGAAATTATGATCGTAAACACTTAAAAACATTAAAAACAATACATTGTAAACACTCCTAGAGACAGTCTAAAAACAGGGGCACTTGATTCAAATTAAACAATGTTTTAAAACTAATTTTTTAATCAGGTATTTTTTCTACCTTTAAATACTGACTCTGATTTCATTGTCTTTTAAAGTTAAATATATAGATAAATTAGTTCTCCATAGCATCCTCTAATGCAGTAGTTCTTAACAGCTCTGGCCTTGAGACCCACAATTTTCCACAGCCAGTTCTGTAAGACTCATTTCATCCTTACAGTATGTGTATAATGCCTAATAAACTGCCGTTAGCACATGGATGCGTTTAATACAGGGGCATTTTTTTATTATTATTATTTTGGTAGCTTGTTTGTTTGTTTTTTGTTTGTTTGTTTTTGTTTTGATTTTTGTTTTGCATAAAACACGAACACTGTAGTTTATACAAGGTGAAGCTTATATTTGGGAAATGACTACAGTCAGGTGTTCTCCAACAATTACATTGCAGCAGCTGATAGGTATACAGTAAATCACAAAGAGGGAAAAAACATGATTTGCATTATTTAGTGATACTCAGGTTACAGTAGGAAAGTTTGCATAGTGTGACTGTTAAGCCAGCCCTTTGTTATCATAGACCCTGAGGGTCAGTCTAGCTCTTTGAACCATTGCATTGGCGGCACTTAAAGGGATTTAGGGAGCAATAAATCTGTCATGACACATGAACATCAGTCCATCGACATTCAAAAGCCTTGTCACAAGCAGAATCTTTTACACAGATACACAGTGTGTTTGGGATTTGGATGTTTGGATGAATTCGGAATAAGATTTTGTCAAGTAATAGGGATTGGAATTGACAGTATTTAATCAATACTGTTGTGTCGAATCTGCTTATTGGTCAAATTCTTTATCCATTGTATTATCAATTCCTTACTGTTTATTACTTAGTCTCCATAGGTCTCTATTAACAACACATAGAGTCTATGTACAGTTGCCATAACAACAGCTCATTAGAATGAAGTAAACCATGTAGAACTGTGTTACAGTATGTTCAATTCAGTCCACACCTGCATGATAAGAATTGATAAAGTCAAAAGCTTACAGTTAACTTGAAAGCATTCAATTCTCGGTTCTATTTGTATCCTACCCCTTGTTTTTAACCTTGAAAAACACCCCATTCCTTTCCACATGCAAGGCATGTAGGGGGGCAGAGAGCAAGAGAGAGGTGTTGAGTCACTGCTCTATGCTAACACAGGGTGTGGACACAGTTAGAGTTATCACTGCTTAACCAGCGTAATAGAATAGGGCCCCCACGGCCCAAGCCAGGGAAATAAAGTCCACAAGCAAAGGAGGCCAGTAGAAGTCTAAATAGGGCCTACTCTAAAGGTCACCCCTCTTTTTTATTAGATATATTTGATTATTTATAATTTTTGGAAGAGAGATCGGACTGACAAATCAAATGGGTTAAACATGTGACCTGTATTTCTCTCTCGTGAGTTGCACGCTGATCTCTCTTCAGGATGTTAAACGTTGATCCAGAATTAGTCAACCTTACAAATGTAGCTCTGAAGAGCTGCCCTCCAAACACTGTCACTAGCCATGACCTGCCAGTACGGCCAGGTGACCCATATTTCATGGATAAAGTAGGCTTGTAAACATTTTATTACTGTTGAATTTGAATTTATTGTGAATATACAGTTTGCATTACGGTAAACAGTAAATTAACTTCTTTGGCGCTTTCAAATACAGAAAATACAAATACGCTGCACTTTTATGTGTGTTTAACGAGATCTTGGTTGATTGTTCATGAATAAAGTTGTTTTTTAAAAACTGGTGGTTGTCTTGTTTTGACCTGCAGGCCTCAGGTTTACATCGAGCAGAAGGCCCTGGACACCATTGCCCACCTGTGTGATGGCGACGCCCGCGCCGGGCTCAATGGCCTCCAGCTGGCTGTGCAGGCCCGTGTGGCTGCGCACAGGGCGGGCATGTGTGACCCCGGTGGAGACGCCACACGAGTCCTCATCCAAGAGGACCACGTCAAAGAGGGTCTCCAGAGATCCCACATCCTCTATGACAAAGCTGGTGAGCCTCTTGTCTTTTTTTAAATGTTATTCCTTGTTGCTTTTAATGCATTGGTAATTGTGTGTATGTATTACTGGTTTTGTTGCATGTGATTGGCCAGTGTTACAAATACTGATTCTGAGATGATGCATTCCAACACAAACGACAGTTTTTTTTTTTCTTTTATTGTAATTGGCAGAGGAGTTGCAATGTATTTTGAGTCAGTATGGCCAAGCTGCCTATTTACTGCATTTCCTGTCCAAGAATTTCAGGCACCAATGAGAAGCAAGCTTTTACTCCAAGGTGAAGGAGGCGGGCTAAACAAGTTTAAAATTGATTCTGCCTTTGGGAAGACGGCTAGTATGTGAGATTGGCCAGACTAGGCTCGTATGAGCTTTGATGGTCGCGAAAGCCAGGCTACAAAATCAAGTCACAGAGTAAAGAATATGTCCAATACATTTGAATATAATTGATCAAACAGAAGGTAGTCTCAGACTATTTACTCCTATATGTTTTTACCGCTGTTATCGGTTGTTGTTGTTGTTTTTTAGTTGCTTTTCACTTTCACTTGATGGTAAGCCAGGAGATCATCAGTCTTAATTACAAATCTACACTGTGATTGAGCACAAGATAAACACCTTAGGCCCATTGGAGACTCGCTTATTTCCAAACCTTTATGTGGAAAGGACATCCCGGCCCTAACAAGAAGGCACCCTAACCCAGAGAGACCCACACTGCCAAGCCGATAACTAATGACAACCACCTGGCACTGCGTCTCCACAGACGAAAGGCCCTACCCAGGCACAGCCCCCAGGCCCCAGCCAAGCTCAAGATGCCCCTCAGAGATGGATTCTGCATAAATAGCAATGTCAACGGCACAGTAATGCTGATCTATGCCGTTTGGGATTTCGGATTGCTACGGTTTAACTGTCAAGCACTGTTCTTTGACTATCAAGCACATTAATTCCAGATACCCATCTGGAAATTTAACTTTGAACGCAGTCCCCTAGACTGGAGCGTAACCATCTGTTGACAAGGTGTGGGATTTAGTCTGTTGGTCTGTTCTGTAGCGGCCCCCGCCCCCTTATCCGCTTTCTCTTGTAGGTCACTGGCTCATTGGCCTTTGGTAAATGACAAGCATTGCTGGACAGTGCATACTTTGTTTGTTGGATGCATACTTCACCACACCTCCCCTACAATGTACGGAACATCCTCCCCTCCTCTCACTCTCTCCCAGAACACCTCCTCTGAAAGAAGCCATTTTGTAAGCCCTGTTCTGCTCTCCCACCACTATGTCACTTTAATGACCTGTCATTTCCTCCTGCAATTTCCCTGATAGATGACTTGTACAGACAGATGTTTCCCTGACTTCCATTTGACTCTTCCTGCCCCCCTCACCCTCCTCAACTTTTTCAACTGTGCTCAATGTTTCTTTTTTTTTTTTTTTTTTCTATACCCAGATTTTCAAAAACGAAAGAGAAAAAAAGAGCGGAGGGGAAAAGCTTTGAAGAGCTCTGAAGTGCAGTCAGGATCTTTCCACAAGGCTGTGTGTCATCACCAGCACTGAACTATTTGAGTTTGCCGGCATGCGGCGAGAGGCTCTGCCTTAGCGTTCATCCCTCTGCGGATCATTGGCTGTCAGACGCTGGGGCCTGGGAGATGAAAAACAGCCACATTATATAAGAGAAGTTCAGCTGAGCCTTGAGAGGGGAGATTTACTGTACTCCAAAGCCATGTCCCTACTCCTCGGAGACGCCACTTAAACATCCCTTTAAGGATGACTAATGAATTAGTGGTGCGTTTGTAATATTTAAAGGCTTTCTTGGAGGACATTCAGCGGTCATTATTTACCTCAGCTTCATCACCTCAGGTGTTATGCAAGCATAGCAGCATTGCGACCTTACAAGGTGTGTAACGCCAAGGAGGGAAAGCTCCTGCATATCTTCAAGAGACTTGAGTATTTATACTTGGAGTTTTGCAGCTAGTTGTTTAGCATTTGATACAGAGGATAGTCTCTCAAAACAGATACACTGGCCACTTTTCCATGAACATAAATGTGTACCTCAGGGGTCCGACCTTATTTCTTCAGAGAGCTACTTTGACAAAGTCAACGGGGCCGAGAGCCACTATTTTACATCGGTATATAACTGAAACTCATCTAAGTTTCTGGCTCCTTGATTTGCCATACCCAAATCTGATGTGCACTATCAACATCAATTGTCATCAGAAAGCAGTAAAACTGGGATGATTTTGTACCAGACAGGGCATGATGTTTGAATTTATGTCAGATATTTTCATAGAGGTTCCATACCTTGTGTGCCTCTGTTATGAGATTTATTTCAATATCTCTTAAGCAGGCAGCGAGCCACTGGTAGTTCCCGAGCTACCTGTCGGGAGACCCCTGGTGCATTTGAATCCATATGCCAGACTTCATGCCACCAGTTTTGTGTGTTGATGTATGTGTGTGTACGCTGATGTTCTTCACAGGTGAGGAGCACTACAACTGCATCTCGGCGCTGCACAAGTCTATGAGGGGTTCTCACGAGAACGCTGCCCTCTACTGGTTGGGCCGAATGCTTGAGGGAGGGGAGGACCCACTATATGTGGCACGCAGGCTTGTCCGCTTCGCCAGCGAAGACGTGGGTGTGTGACCAGCTCTCTACCTGAGCTGTTTAATCATTTGTTCTGCTTTCTCTTAAAAAATATACCTTCTGATAGTACACGATGAGGCCATGGAAACAGTTGCAGTATAGAGTATATTACGCTGATAACATAAGCATTGAGGGTCTTCTGTTTATGTAGAGGGTGAAACTCCAGGCAGACCTTGACTGAGTGATAGCCACAGTGGCGCACTATCACTGTGTTTGCCCTTGACTTTGAGCTGTGTTGGAGCACACCATGTCTCCAGGTGTTTGTTCCCACGTCCCTCCCTCTCTCACTCGCCCCTCTTCCATTCTCTGTTCCTGTCATCCTTCTGTTCTCCTCTTCTATGTGTGTCTGATTGGCATCGTCTGTGTGTGTGTGTGTGTGTGTGTGTGTGTGTGTGTGTGTGTGTGTGTGTGT
>JASCIP010000184.1:0-11085 GCA_034783695.1 Sardinella gibbosa | reverse complement strand
AACATGCGCCGTTGACTTCTGACAATGCGCTTATGATCATGAAAATGGGGCCCAATATCATCAAACATATTTGCTTGCCTGCCTTGTATGAACTTAAAGTTATCCAGTGTGAATCAAACCGAAGTCCTGTTGTCTGAGGCCAAGTGCTGTCGATAGGTATCAGAACGACAGCAGTAGGTACAACATAGACTGAATTCGCAAAGTAGCTGCTGCTGCTAACTGATTAGGGCATATCCTTTCCATCATGGTTTCGTTTTCATATGCCCTGATCAGTTATCCCATTTCTAACCCATAGGGTTCAATATGATGTAGGTCCACTTTTGCAGCTATTACAGCTTCAATTCTTCTGGGAATGCTGTCTACAAGAGGAGTTGAGGAGTGTGTTTTTTGAATACAGAATTTTTGACCATTTTTCCAAAAGCGCATTGGTGGGGCCACACAAATACGCAAAAGAATGTGATGCTGACAGAAAGTTTTTCCTCACCTTGGCCTGCTGTATAGCAGATGGTGGGAGATGGAGCCGGAGGAAGGCGAATATACCCCCTTTGATTGGCTGGCAACTGATCCCAGGTAGGGAGCTAAGAACGGTTTGAACCCTGTGCACATTACTGACCAGCGTGTCCTTTATGTTCCTGATCTCCTAATGCAAATGGATGGAATAGTATAGCAGAGCAGACACACATTAGTGCAGTAAAAGTGCTGTTATCACATTTATACATGCTAAGCATTCAAAAAGTGTCAAATAAGACATTTGAAAATGCAGCAAAAAGCCTTTGGTCATGAGATGCAGCCACAGACTTCAGAGAATGTTGGGTAGGAAGGATCTCCTGGTTGTGGTGGATGAGCCATTATATCCACAATGATCTGTCCCAAGACTGGTGCGCAGGTGTCAGTGGAAAACAAGGTGTACACATGACCCATCACTGCAGGGTCCAGGTTCACAAACTCCACATAGCCAGCACGGAAACCAGATCTGAGCAGGAAAGTGTGGAAATCAGGAGTGGGCCATGGTTTTGTGACACCAAATTATCCAGTCTAGTGTGTGTATGGAGAATGCAAGAGCCAGCAAATTTAAGCTTGTCATAGTGACTCTCACAGAAGAAGACAGGTGCTCACTCGCCAAAGTGTCCTTTAGACATGGAGTTGAAGGAGACCAGCTCCACAGAGGAAGAATAAGGTGGGCCCATCTCAAAAAGAACTTTCTTATAAGACACAAACTCACACTTTGGATCATGTATGCTATCCTGGTATACCTAGAATAGAATGTCACAAATAAATTTGTATGCTTAAAATAACAGTTTGTTATTTTTCACATGACATTATCTATGGCCACACAAGGTTAAAACAATAAGCTTGTTCACCGATTACCGATTACAAAACCATCACCTCATCTGCCAGCAACAACAGGTTTTCTTCGGCAGCAAATCGAATCACATCTTCAATAGACTTCCTGTTCTGGACATGACCTTGAAAAGTGTGGCAACATGAATCTCGACAGTTATGACAGAGCCATGATCTGTGTAAAATTTGCCATGGCTTCTTTTATCTTTTGCTGGACATTGAACTGCTCAGGGACAGACGGCTACAATTGTGAAAAAAATTATTCAAATGTGACCCACATTTAATGTCCCAAAGTCTTCTAGCTGCCTGCTCAAAATTACTGCAAATGCCATTACTACTAAAATGCCACTACTACTAAAATAGCAAATTTATCAGTTTTTGGTGACATACCCGTTGGGTTGCCGGGGTTAATTACATAGAGTGCCATAGGGTTGCAGAACCCTTTGGCATCATGAAGAGCTCTGTGCAATTCATCCACTCTTAATTCCCAACCCTGCTCCTCACACAGATGGTAAGGCACCATGGCGCCGCCTTCCATTGACAGTGCCATGTTAAAATAAGGATAGGAGGGCACAGGCAATAACACGCCTGTCTGTACGGACCCTTCTCTTTGGACAAGCACCTTCAGAACCAACTGTAAATTATCAAGAAAATGTGATTGATGTTTAGTACAAAATATGTTAAATGATTGTTATGGCAGGGAGTAAAGCATAGACTAGGTCATAATTTCAGGAAATCAAGAAGTCAGAGCACATTAACTTATTTTGTATTACGGACAGAGTAACAGCCTATTAAAGACAAAAAATGTACATCCAATAAAAAGGATTTCAGACCATTAGGGATCGTTGAGAACCACTGGTGATGAAAATGTTTTCTGGTGAGCACTGCACACCCCCATCTCTCCGGGAAATGAACTCAGACAATTTTTGTAATATTTTGGGAAATCCAGCAGTAGAGGTGTATGAACCTGCAAATGCACACAAATAAAGACTTACATGGCGGCTCAGGGTTAGCGCTTAGGTATATATTTACAAGTTACTTTATCAACGTAAATAAATGAATATACATTATGAAAAGGTTTAATTCTTACCCACACTTCCACCTTCACAGTCCCCTAAAAAGCCTTTTGCTCTTTGTTGCACATCAACAGGAAAAACGTCACTGTTTAGTAAAGAGGGGTGCAAACAGGCAGCAACAACCTATGATACAATAGACAATAAAATTGGAGTAATTGGAATGGACATTAAACTCTAAAAAAGGACTACTGTAAATTGAGTGTAGTCTAATTCTAGTTTATGTTTGACAGATTATGTTAGATTACGCTTTTTCACAGGTAGCAGTTAGAATGGTCAAATAGACAGAAATGGTCAAGGACAGTTTATGTAAATAGCTGACTAAAAGGTAGGCACATGTAGCCTACCCAAAAAGAAAAAGTGACCAAAAGCGTAAAAGAATAGCTAACATCTGTGGTTATATTTGGTCAGCAATTCAGGATATACTTCCCAATTCAGTTTTACTACGATTTTTTCTTGAAGAGAATATTCCGGAACATTTAATTACCTGGCGTGCAAAAGTTAAGGGCTTTATTCCTCCTCTGTGTGGATCACCCCAAGAACAATCAATGACATTCTTGTAAGGTCTTTTTACTCCCTAGCAGAAAAATAAACACTGATAGAAAACAAAGCATAGGCTAGATATCAAATTAACTCATTCTCATCTTACTTCAGCGCCTGTTTACCTGTTGAAGCTCAGCTGTGATCTGTGCTGCTCTTTTAGCAAGAGCCGCTTGCTCAGAGCTCCTGATACTCCAGAGCCTTGGGCTGGTCTCTCTCAGGAGGGACATCATGACAGAACAGTGTTCCAGATCCTTCCGATGCTTTCTTAGCTTTCTTTCCCCAGATTTTGAGAGCTTTTTGTACTTCTGCACACTTCCTTCGGACAGGTGCGTGGTCCGTATACAACTTCAAGTCAAGCAAGCTCACTGTTCTCGTTTTCAATTGAAAATTTATTCTGCAACGTTTCGGTCAGTTGACCAGTTGCCTGATGATGGTCAATGTGTGCGGGACCAGATTACAGACGTGCCAGCTTGCTTACATTAAGTCGGTGCCGTAGTCGAGTTTGCTGTAGTGGAGCTAGTGTTATCAGTATTGCAGCCTAAATTAGGCTAGGATAGGCAAGGCTACACAAGAACTTGGTAGTAACCGGTAACATGAGTGCAGCCTAAATTCGACTGCATACAAGAACCTTTAAGTGGTAATAGGGCGTATAGCCCACTTGTAGACTACAGCTCCAGCCCTCTAACCCCCATAGAAATAATTTCTATGTCTGACCCCAACTCCAGAGCAAACCAGCTGAGACTGCCTGAAATACTGGATAGCTGTCTTCTGATTCATGCAAAACTTTGAAGAAGTGGGTGTGATTTCAATTCGCCCTCCTCAAGAGACATTTTGCATATCTCAACTAGCCTACTCTAAACTGTAACAGAAATGAGACCTCTGTCGAAAATAGTAACATATTGCATGGACTTTGTGCTGACTATTTTCTGGTCCTTTCTTTGAGTAACACAAAAGACATGGCTACAAGGGCATCTTTCTTGACATTAAAATATATAGCCTATTTAAAGACGTGTAGGCTTCTGATAGGACAAATCAGCCAATGTGTTTCAAAGCAATAAAAGTTTCCTCACCCCGTAGGCCTACATGTGCCTACAGCCTACCAATCTGGGGCCCTAATATCAGTGATGGGCAAACTACAATACCTTCTGTTCTGACCAAAGCTAATTTCATCTAGGCAAAATAAATCTTCTAACAATTGCTGTTGCATGCATGCTGTTGGGGAGCAGTGACAAATAAACTTCCTTGATTCCTTGAGCAGGCCTGAGTTGGATTTATAGGCTAGACATAGGCCTATTTCTTTGCAGATCTTTTTGTCCATAGTTTTACACTATGAAAACCAAGGACCAATCTAACTTATCCTATATAATTAGATAGATTTAGTCTTATATCCTTTTTAATAAGTGGCATCTCTCAGACAGCATTTTTAATCTATGTTGACAATCTAAAAGAAAACCCATGACAATTCAGGCCAGCCTGGCCCATCAACACAATATTTAGGCTTTGAATCCACGGTAGGAATTGATGAAAGAACATGTTACCATTTCCATGGCTCATATCTATGAGAATAAATAGCCTAGAACTATGCGGCCAAGTCACCGAGGCTACGGGCTACCGAATCTGCCGTTTGCGACCGCTGCCAGTAAAACCGCTGCCTCGCGGGATCCCTGCAGAAGGCGACTGCGCATGTGCGCTGCCAAGAAAGGGACAACGAATTGTGGTTGTATGTTATCATGGCGGCGAAGCGAAAAGAGTACTTGTGTTGACCTAACAAAGTATCAGCATTAAATCGAGTACTTCGATACTAAAACCACAATATACGTGCTAAAGATTTCGTTCGGCGTTTTTGTTAGACATTTCCAGGATGAATTGCAGTACAAACGTAGTTCAAGTGACCAATGTGTCACCAAGTACAACATCGGAGCAGATGCGGACGCTTTTCGGGTTTCTTGGAAACATTGAGGAGCTGAAATTGTTTCCGCCTGAGTAAGTGAAGTTAACGTTAAAATATAACTCCGGCTGTAGGTAGCATGTGGAAGTAATTCTGGTGCTTTAATATGTTACTGAGCTAAACTTGATCCGATTTCTTTCCCGTTAATACATGTCCTGCCCATCTGTTTTAACAGTTTGTTAGCTAGCTAGCGCTGCATGGCCGCTAGCTAGCATGTTCCACAAGATGTCCGTGGGGTTTAGGACATTACTTTGGCTTTTGGGGGTATACCGGGCAAATATTATGTTGAGTTGAAGACCAGAGAAGATTCACAAAAGAGTTGATCCGAACGTTATCGCGGATAGCTAACGTTAGATCTGCTCTGTAACGTTAAGGAATATTGCTAGCGACGTGATGGCTAAGTTAGCCATTCAGAGCGCGCTGTAGAGCTAACGTTAACTTAGCAGCCTTCCTGACCTACTAGCCATAGTGTGCGTTGCCCCCCTCCCCCCCAAACTTAGCTTAACTAACTCATAGATTTTGTGCGATTTAGAACACCAACAACAAACACATAATTTGGTGTTAAGGTATGAGTAGACATGATCTCTTTTAATAAGCCAAATCTGCAGTATCCTCTCTAGTAAGGTGACGTTAGCCTTTGGTTTCTGAAGGACTTTGTTGTAATTCAGTGGCCTTTGTAATTGTGGTATAATTACGCATGAGACTGCATGACGTTTGTTTTTGCATGTGTTTGCTTCCTTTGTGTCTCAAGTGCAGCTGCTTGTGTTTGTTTTTCAGCGAGTCAACCCTACCAGTAACATCGCGGGTATGCTTTGTGAAGTTTCGTGAGGCAGAATCCGTGGGAGTGTCTCAACATCTGACCAACACAGTCTTTGTGGACCGGGCGCTGATAGTTGTTCCTTTTGCCGAAGGTTGGTGTACTATATACTTTGAGTGTCTGTTGTGATCTTATGCAACCCTATACTGCTGGGAAAGTGAGGACACTCTAAAGCCCTTAGGTTGGAAACAATCCTCTGTCATTTTGATTTGAAGACTTGGCTGACATTTTTTCATTTGTCTTCCATTTCCATTCTTTGGGTATATTGAAGATGTGTCACTCTCCCAATATGGGTTCTGGACGCTAACCTTCTTAACCCAGGACCCATTTAAAAAATAAAAAATCTAGCTGGCCTTGTAGAAGACATTTGACTTACTATAAGAAAAATAATTTGATTAAGTAGGACCCACACAAATGGCGTCCTATTACATTAACTTCTACATAGGAACAGTTGCATGGACTGCACGTTAACATGGAAGCAATACCCACCCAGTAGATGGGGTCAGTGGCTGTTGGTCACTGGTCGTCGTCTGTCTCGGCATAACTCAAGTCTATCAAAGGTCTGTTGTAGGGTTTCCGGACAAAGAGCAGCGCGGGGCCAGGGGCTTCCCAGAAGACACATGAAGTATTTGTGCTAAAAGCATAACCATGTCTTTGAAATAATTTATTTTCTCTCTCCTCCCACACCAGACTTCTCGTCTATTAAACTTCTCTCTGTTATTTGTGTGTGTGTGATTTTTGTAGTGGAGAAGGCAAAAGCAGAGCCCGCTCCTTGATGGCTGAAAGTGGTCTTCTGCCCGCCAACAGGGGGATTGTAGGCAATTACAAAAGGCCAGCAAGCCCCCCCCTCCCCCTTGCCAATTTCTTACTCCAGTCTTCATCTGTTCTCTCTTTCTCTCTCTCTCTCTGTCTTTCTGTTCTCTTACTCTAATTCTCCTCTTCAGATGCATCATGCGTTTAAGATGAACAACAAGAGCAAAAATTGCACTTCAGGTTAACGTCTGAAAAACGAAACCTGCAGTCACTCAATTCTACTGCTTTATCTACAATCTTAAGTTTGTGATTCCAAAGCAACAGTGCTTTTACCCGGTGTCTTAGATTTGATCGCAGTCACGTTAATTGGAATTGATCGTCATTAAGCACTGCATCTTGTAATGGGTCACATTGCACAGCTGTGCAGGTGACAATACAATTCCTAAATGTGGTCTTGTATTCTCCCAAAATATCCTAATGAAAGGCGAATGTTTTGGTCTTCAAATCCCAATTTAAAAATGGTCTGTCATTTTTACAGTCCAATGTACAGACTAACTTTGTGATTGGACAGTGAAATGATAAGTTTTGCACAATTGTCTTATCAGTGCTCTCAGAAAGGTAACTGCTGATGTGAATGAGCCACTCCACATGTAATGCGTGACTGGTGCCGTGCCCTCTCTTTAACGGTGGTCTTTCTGTTTTTGTTGTTGTGTTTTACAGTTCTTTTTCCTGGCTCTGCCAGCCCTGTTTACCAGCCCCCCTGCAGAAAATGCCACCCAACAGTTTTGTCTCCTGCAGCACAGTCTTCTCTCTCATGTTGCCTGTTTTATGTCTTTCTGTGTATTCTCTGTCCGTGTGAACCCGGCTTATTTTCCAAGTCATGCACACATACGCATAAACACACAGGTGCACACACTTGTATCTTTTTCCATTGGAAAAGTGTATGTTCTCTGGATTCGTTTCCTTCCCCCTCCCCCAGTCACCCCTCTTCCCACAAGACAAGGTTGTTATATAGATCAGTGGTAACATGATGGGCTTTTGTTGGCTGTGAAACCTGAGAGCTTCCAGTTGTCTGAGCTCTTATATCTCCGGCCCACGTCTAGAATCCCATTGGTCAAATGTGCCAGTTAATTTCTTAGCCCAGCCCTTAACACACATCTGTTTTGAATGATCCCGAGCAGTCAGGTAAGGATGGTTTCCAGCAAAAGCCCAAAACTAGAATTATGAATCCTAAATGTCACTTGATTCTTAATTCACTTGATGACTGAGACATTATGTTGCTGGTAAGTCTCACCATGAAGACAAAATGTACCATGTTAATGTTGATTCTCCGAAATCTCTTAAACTCTTTTTGTTTTGTGTATCTCGATTTTTCTTCTGTGTGCTTTTTTAGCGAAGCAGCCAACGTGAGTCGCTTGTTCATAAAACACCTATATGAAAGTTGAGAGCACATCCCCTGTGGAGAACCGACTGTGCTCGCTAACGTTTGGTTCATGACTTTAAAAACGAGTTCAGGTGATCACATCTTGGCAGTCTCAACTGCAGTAGTGTGTATTTGTGACATTTTTTGTTTTCCCCATATTAAGTTATTTAACATTGATAGAAAAAAGAGGGAGCAGTCAAAGCCACATAGAACTGAAGGAACCTGTACTGAAAGAAAAGTACAAGAACTTGTTATGAAACTTGTGGCTAGCTGTTGATCTGAGGTACTGACCTGAATAAGATGTCTCTTTTGTGTGTTTGTTTTTTGTTTGTTTGTTTTTTTGTTGTTGTTTTGCTTTTTGTTTTGTTTTTATTATTACTATTTATGCATTTGTTTTCTTTGTCTCTGTTCCTCTCTCTTTTGTGTGTCTTTGGATGTATACCTTTGTGCTGGAGTTTAATGCTGTGTGTTGTTTATGTAGGGGTTATTCCTGATGAGGCAAAAGCTTTGTCTCTCCTGGCGCCAGCAAATGCAGTGGCAGGGATTCTTCCTGGCGGTGGTCTGCTGCCCACTCCGAACCCCCTGGCATCGGTAAGTGAATAATTTTACACAACCACTCTGCACAATAGTGGCTTATCTATGTCTCGTACTGCTGGGCGAAATCACTTGTAATTAAATGGCCAGGGTGACCTGAGTCAATTTCGTTGTTATTCCACCAAGCAGACTGATGCAAAATATTGATTGGACAAAAGAGCTATTGTTCAATAAATGGAGCTACTTGTTTCTTAGATGGGAAATGTTCCGTTGGGTGGCCTTGGAGCACCCAACATAGACCCAGCTATGGGAGCCTTTGGATTGCCTGGAGCAAACATGAATCCTCAGGTAAGTGTGTGTAAGGTGTGTGTCTGTTGTTGATGCAGTGCTGATTGAATAAGTTGGCGTTTTCTTAGTGGAATTAGTAAGTTGCAATCCCCCATATAGGAGAGGGACACTTCAGTTGCACTGCCTCTAGGATTTAAAATCATCAATCCATTTTAACTCCAAGTTAAAGCCCTTCAAGATGGCTGTACCCATCAACCTTAAATGAAATCTCTAGAAATGTACTGTTTATCAACAGTTCTGTCCTATTTATCTTCTGTTAAATCAGTCATAGACACAATAGTGTCTGACCTCTGTTGCTACATTTTGATAGTTGTATATGTAAAACATATACATGTAAAACTGACATTTGTTTTGGCTGTTGGTGTTAAATTTGCAGTGGCAATAGATGGATATTACACACACATAGTGAGACATGCACACAGAACACAATGATCAAACAAATCGCCTAATGTAAACATACATTATATCTAAAGTGCACTATAGAGTGAAACGAGTTGTTGATTGTGAATGTGATAATTGTAATAATAACCAATAATTTGTGCGTTTAATTTTTTTTAGCAATCTCTCACTGCTGAACAACTGCTGAAGATCATGACCTCTGTTGACCCAAAGTAAGTGTCCAAGAATTTGGCTCCTCAACAAGATTAGTTAGCAGGTGGCCACAGACTTTGTTAGGACTAACCAGTGTCCAGTGCTGAACTTAATCTCTCCTCTCTTTAATTTCCACTGCTGTGAACTTTCTCATTTTAACGTGTGTAGACATCAGAAAAGTCAGAGGGGAAACTGGGTCAGTCATGGCAGGTGAAGTTGATTTGTCTGCTAAGTCTCTGTAATTGTGTTGGCACAGAATGAATCCTATGGCTGCTGGCATGGCTCTGAACCCTGCAGCAATGAAGGCAGACGCAGCCAGCAAAGAGATTGAGGAGGCCATGAAACGGGTGCGAGAGGCCCAGTCCCTCATCTCCGCCGCCATCGAACCTGGCAGTAAGTGCTGGCACGCTCTAATCTCGAACTTATCGATGCTGCGCTTACGCTCACAATTGAGAGTCGTTTCTGAGATTTCCTGACAAGAATGTGTTGCTTTGTAGACAAGAAGGAAAGCAAGCGAAGCAAGCACTCGCGCTCAAGGTCCAGGTCGAGGCGGAGGAGGTCCCGCTCCCGGTCCAGGCACAGGTACTAAGCCCCATAAGAGCCCTAACATGGCCCTGATGGAGATTTTGGGTCATTTTTTTTTTCTGATGATACATTTAATTCATTGGACTCAACTTTTCCCTCTGTGTGTGTGTGCGTGTAAGGCGATCGAGGAGCAGGTCTAGGCGGCGCTCACGGTCCAGGAGCCGGCGCCGTTCCAGGAGTCCGCGCAGAAGGAGGTCTCACTCCAGGGACCGAGGCAGACGCTCACAGAGCAAGTCCAGGTTCGACACCTTCCACGGTTTCTTCACTGGCGTCATTCTCATTAGGCCTGGTGTAGTTTGGCCTGCAGACTCCTCTTATTTTGCTGGCTATCTCTGTGTATTCTGATGTGCTATTTTGAACTTAGGGAGAGGAGGAAGGATGACCGAGACAAGAAACGCTCAAAAACGCCACCCAAGAGCTACAGCACTGCCAGGAGGTCACGCAGCACCAGCCGGTAAGCGCACGCACGCACGCACGCACACACACACACACACACACATTTTCATTTTAGCAGAACCATAGTGTTAATCACAAAACTATGTGTGTACTTCAGCTGTGGAGCTGTTTGGAGCATTTTGAAACAGCCGGTATGACCGCCCTTCCAGCCTGGTGTGCACCAGCATAGTGTCACAGATATGGGTCCTAGTGTTGCATTAGGCATGTCACAAGGTTGTGCATCCCCAGTCTGCCACAGTTGAGCTGGCCCTTTACAGAATTGCTAGCTACTCGTAAATTAACACGTATCATAAAGCCGTCCTTTACGATGATGGCGTCCTGCTCTCTGACACTTAATTTCCTTAGCCAATATGCCATACCATCTTGACATCACTTGACATCCTTACTGGTATATACAGAGACACACACACACACACACACACACACACACACAGCATACTGGTCCACAGCACCATGTTGATGTTGCTACAGATGTCTGTAGTCAAGTCTATGTTGAGCACTCTGAGAAGTTGAGCTGTGAACCAGAGTTGCCATGTCAGTTCACATCTCCAACATGCCCACAGCGCCCTCTGTTGATGGCTTTGACTTGGGTTCTATTTTAAAACTGGTGTAGATGTGGTGCTGGTTCATTAGATACAGTGCCCAGGTTCTGAGCAGGACCAGCTCAACATCC
>JASCIP010000179.1:16100-31699 GCA_034783695.1 Sardinella gibbosa | reverse complement strand
TGGCCTGCTGTGATCTGTCTATTGTTTGCAGGCTGATGGTTACGGTGTTCGGACAGAATGTACACATGCTACTCATGCTATTGGAGCAGCTCTGGGAGTCTGTTGTTATCGAAAGAGCAAAACAGACCACAAGCACATCTTGGGTTTGAACTTTGCAAGCAGATCTTGGGTTTAATGCTATTTAGTCTGTACATATGGAGAACTAAACTGTGTATAATATTTCCTTTGATATCAGAGAACAAGAGTAGAGGTCTTTTGCCACAGTGTGTGATGTCCATCTATTATACAGTATACAGTATATCCATATTATACAGTACAGTATATATCCATAGTTAAAAAAGGGATCTACGTAGTATCACCGTCGAAAAATACCGTAGACTGCTGCCCACCAAATCATCCTATTTCTGATGGAGAGTGTTTCTGTATTTTGATCTAACCGAGTTCCTGTGTGTGTGTGCGTGTCCGTGTGTGTGTGTGTGTCCGTCCCAACAGGAGAGGCTGTCTTCGCCAGATGTCTGTCCTCTCTGAAGGAGGAGCGGGTAGTAGCCAGCCAGAGCCTCTCGGGGCCCTCTGCATCCACATTCAGTGGGGACAAAAAACAGTTCCTGGAGGACATCAGGAAGGTACTTTACTCAAGCCTTGAATTAACATACTGGATCTTTTTATCTTTAGAAATTAGATATTTATTGGGTATATTTTTATGCCATGTGTGCTGTTACACTGAAATTAATTGTGTGTGCGCATGTACGTGTTTGTCCTCAGGCCCTGTACGCCTCCAAGATCATCTCGTACGCACAGGGTTTCATGCTCCTCCGGCAGGCGGCGAAGGAGTTTGGCTGGTCCCTGAACTACGGTGCCATCGCCCTGATGTGGCGAGGGGGCTGCATCATCCGCAGGTGGGCAAAGCAACCCAAATGCAGTCAAACTATAACTCTGTATCCAATGAAGGCCTGTGATCCTTCACAAGGGATGCCTTCATCCAGTCATTCAGTAAATGACACAGAGAGTCATGTGGAGGACACAGTGACTCAGCAGAATTCCACCTCTTCACTGACATGGTGCATGTTAATGATTTGTATGACTGCGAGTAGAAGACATAAAGATGCTTGTAAATGATGGGCTAAATCAATACTTGTGTGCTTGGAAAGGAATATGTATAATATGGGATTATATTATTGCCATTTATAACTCTCTTGTTTAATACATATGTAATGTTTTCTGGGTCCATGTAGTCACATAGCATGGTTTAGGGTGTAGTCCCATTAGTCCCAAATATGAATAAATAAAGGAACTTTGTAGCTGGAAGGAAGTTCGGGAACCTAAAATCAAGCTACTGCAGTATGTGTGTGTGTAGAGAGAAGTGAGGTGATGTGACACAATAAGGGAATATTAGATTTGGCCAGTTCCTGCTGTGGTGTGATGCAATGGAGTCGGAGGCAGGCCTGAGGAAGTAAGAGGAAGTTTGCCCAGAAAAAATCATAGTCGTCGAGCAATGAGGAAATGTTTTTTTTTCGTTGCAACATGGGAAAGTGTCCCCTGGTCCTCTGCCCACACTGACTTGTGTTTCTGTCATTCTGTCCTTCTCACATTGCTACAGTGTTCCCCTTACCCACATTCTCCGACTTCTCTAAATCTGCCTCTCCCTCTCCTGTCTCCTCCAGTGTGTTCCTGGGCAAAATCAAAGAGGCCTTTGACCGGGACGCAGAACTGCAGAATTTGCTTCTTGACAACTTCTTCAGTAATGCAGTGCAGGATTGCCAGGTAAAGACTGAGGAGTGAGGAGTGTACTGAGGAAGCAGCCCAGCCTCAGCCCCAGCCCACGCTATAAATACCGCAAGTCAACGCACCAGAGCAGAAGCCTGGCTAGAGCCACTGTAAATACAGTGACCTACTGTTCCTGCTGTCAAATAGTCTTTTCAGACTGCAGGAGCTAATAGGTTTCACTGGGACCTCGGTAGTGACTGATTTATAATGGTTAACCTTACATTTGACTTGACTACTCTTTGAGTGGTTATTTCTCAGTAAAATATGAAAATTGTAGAATTCTAGTGTCTAGAATAAATCATAGCTTTGGGTTCACAGTTCACACACAAGAATGTTTTGAACAGGGAGAGGGTGATATTTCCATGGTTACACTTTACTTGAGGTTTTTTGGCCTACTGTATGACACGTGCGCCTGTTGTAAACATGGGTCTGGACCATGAGCGATGAATGTTAATGATTGTTGTCATTAAGTGTCATTCATGTTTTGTGATGTAAAGTTGAGACTGGGGGTTAGACATGATTTGGCAAGAGACAGTATATGGCAACAGTCATAAAAATTTTGAAGTGTCGTTACATGGTCATGATGCATGTCATGCCATGTTTATGACAGGTTCATGTCACTCTTACTGTATTTTGAAAACCTCAAGTAAAGGGTTACCTGATGTATTTATGTGTGTCTTCTTATATTTATTTGTTTGTTTATTTGCGTGCGTGTTTTAGGAGTCATGGCGACGCACTGTCAGCACTGGGGTCCAGCAGGGCATCCCCATGCCCTGTTTCACCACTGCCCTGTCCTTCTATGATGGCTACAGACACGACATGCTTCCAGCCAACCTCCTGCAGGTAAAACACATCACCAGACACACACAGGCTCCACACATACACGCACGCACACACCCTAACACACAAACACACAAGGACACACACACACACTCACACATATGCACGTACACACGCTAACATGCAGGATAGATGAGGTGAGGACTAACACCAGAACGCCCCTCTGACCATATGGCAGAGCACAGGGATTAGGTTAAGTATTACATGATCATGTAGTCATAACTGCCACTGGTGTTTCCTAAGTGAAGAGGGGTCACCTCAGGGCACGGGAGAGAAGTTACGGACTTACGGGATATAACCTTGTAGACAGAAAACATTAGTTCTGGGGGGGGGGAAACTACCATGTTACTAAGTCTTATTTTGTCATGTCTTTATGTCTTTTGCTAACGTGTGTGTGTGTGTGTGTGTGTGCGTGTGCAATAACCCATTAGGCTCAGAGGGACTACTTTGGTGCGCACACCTACGAGCTGTTATCCAACCCTGGCACCTTCATTCACACCAACTGGACAGGCCACGGAGGGACCGTTTCCTCATCGTCTTACAACGCCTAGAGAGGCCCACAGCACATGAATGGAGACAGGAGTGAATGAAACATGTGTAGCTTACACTGAGGATCAGAGCGATGCCGCAAGGAATTTGACATTCCTACTCTAAAGGAACATGCATCCAATGACAATTCCAGCATTTTATCTTTAATCTGATTGACGTTTCTTAAGGTGTGTTGAAATCTATTTATGAGCGAGTGAGAGAAATCATAGTTAAGTACATTGTGTGCTATGTAAACATTCCCCCCCAACTCCCCTGTGCTGTAGCCAGATATAGGTAGCTTTAATGGGCCCACCAACACTGGAAAAAAAAGTGTGTGTCGGAGGTTCAGGGGTGTTATGTGTGTGTGTGTGTGTTGGAGGCATTAAAGTGGACCTTAGGACATGCACACACACACACACACATACATACACACACACGCACACACACATTTGTATCAGCTGACAGGCTATGTTACTCCAATCATGTTTGCCTCTGAGTTCACAACGTTAACCCAGGATTACGGTTAACCATTGCACTGTATTAGGCTAAATAAAGACTTCAATCCCTTCTAATTAGCTTTTGTCCTCTTCACTCAAGCCGACTCACAAGTAAACACAGTTTCAGGTTTTGTATTTTTGCTTGGGTCTTAACCGCCATTTTTACTGCTCAGTTATTTTCAGCTCCACATGACCAGCATGGTCTATATACTGTATGTATTCCTGTAAGGAATTCACTTTGCCATTACTGTCTTTCTATGAGTGTACTTGACATCTGAGAATCCGTATATATATATATATATTTTAATCTTTTACCATCATCATAGACTGAATAAAACACTTTTCAAACACCTTTGCATAATTTTAAAAAGTTATACATTTTGTGATTTTTTATACTTTTAACACCTTTTATATGCTTAGAAAATACATCTGCAAAAAAATGAAAATCATTGAAAATATAAAAAAATAAATATAGTATTAGGTTACATTTTTCAACCATTATATGTACACATTGATATTATTATCATTGAGGTAATTAACCTTACATTGCAATTTTTTTCAGTGCGGTGTTGTTGAAATGTGTATTTGTAGCTTTGGACAGTTGGGTTGTTATGATTTTTAGTGCCATATGAGGCCATGTGATCTTAAAATTGGCCCAAGACTGACTTCAGTTTAACCATGTAGTATAAGTTGTAATGAACAGATCTCGCCAGAAGAGGGTGCTAAGTGAAGCAGAATTTTGAACCCTGTCCTGTACTATAAGGACATCAACACTTTGCTAGGAGGGAGACCTTTGACCCAGATTGTATTTAGCAATCTGTGTCTTACTGTCTCTGCTAATCATGTCTCCTAAAGACAAGACACTATCAGTAATTAAATGCTAAAGGACTACTATCACTGCTGCAATTACTACTGGTTTTGCAATGTGCACAACCCTTTTTTCACTTCACAACAGAATAAGATGGAACATCAGACTGGATGAGTTTTTTTTAATGTAGGCATAAGCTTGCTCTTTGGATATCTACTCCACAGCACTGTTTTAATTCAGTTTTAACCATTCAGGGAATTAAAAGCTACGCTAGCAGTGTTGGACTCATGACTGAGCAAATTAGATTTGTTTTATAGAACAACTACATTTGAAAGGTTTGAATTCATTTTAACTAATAATAGCAATATATTGCCAGTATCCTACTATGGCTGTGTGCCACTGGGCCATGCTTGCTCTCATATGAACTGGCAGCGCTTGTAAAACATGAAAGGACATCTACAGAGGGACATGGGAACCTCAAGTGTCTTCACAAGCAAGTGAGCTACTGTTAGGGTCCCACCTACTGATTACAGTTTTTTTTTTCAGTCACACAAGCATTAACTTATACTTTAAATACTTTTTCTAATCCCTAAACACAGCAAAGCACCTACATCACACAAAACGCCAAACAGTTCGTTTTCTTATCAAAAGCATTTTCTTTTTAACAAAACAATTTGGCTCAAAATCAAATAATTCTACCGTACACTGTCGTGAGTTTACTAACAAAACACAAATCATGGCATCTCTGAAAACACGTACGCCATATCAAATGCATGACTTCATGGATGACACTGATTTAAAAACCCCACTTCTGCTTACAAAGAGTTTACTTTCCATACTTTCTGTTTGCTTTACCAAAATATTTGTGTTCGTGTTTACATTGATGTGTGCATAAATGAGTCAGCCATTTACAATAGATAATAAATTATAGAATTTCTTCATGAATTGTACTCTATGCATAGGCCTGCAGTTCTTTCGAGCACATGCCATGCTTTTGTCTAGTCTGTCATCACATTTTCAAATGCAACAAACCATCAACTGTTGAAGTCATCTTCTCCAGTTGCAACTGAAGTTGGAGATGGTTTTACTTTTCTTTTTCTTAGATTATCTGTTCAGTATTACTTCAAGAATAATCATCTATGTAACAACTGTGTAGCATTTATCACTAAACCTAAGGGTTTCATAACCGTGGACTTCATTCATTCATTCATTTATTCATCCACCGTTTATTCAGGGAAATTGGCTGAACATAAAAACTCATTTACAGCAGTGCCCTGACCATCAGGGCATTCAGTCACAGTAGTCACAGACATCACAGAGAGAAAAGTAAGTAAAGGTCTAAAGGTTTTTACAAGAACATCGTTCATCATCCATATTGTCTTTGGCTGCAATGAATATAAACAGGATCTGAACAATTACCGATCATTTACATTGAGTCCAGTTGAAGCCAGTTCACAATCGGCCTATTGTTTGTGGGATGACATGGACACCATCTAATGAAAATACATTGGCCACCTGGTCTTCATTGTCACCCTTTGCAACGGTAGGCTGTACCCAATATAACCTTCTTCCTGTGTGCTTTCTCAAGCCATTGTCTTGTCCTGCACCTGTCTATAGGTACTCCACTCAAGAGCTGGTCCAGTCCACTTCACCATCAAGACACAAAACCAAGGCAAACAACCCTGACAGCACACTGAGTATGAATGAATCCCAATGCCCACCCCCCATCCTAAGGCCAGAACCCTCAAATGCTTAACTGGTAATGTATGAACTGATTGTGGGGTTGACTCATGCTCGTCAACCTTTTTGAGGGTTCGAGGCCGGTAGGGGTTAGGATTAGGCAGATTCATGCCAGTCTAGTGTTCAAGGATCAAGGCCTTTAGGGCTTAGCTTGGACATAGGAATTCCACCAACATGTAGATTGCTCCTGTGTCATGATCCCACACTTCCAGAGAGTGCCCCACTGTCTTGCTCTCGCTATTCACCTGCCGGTTGTTGCCCATATTCAGCACATCCCCGGCCCCCTGTTTTGCCTTGTTTTGTGTTGTTGTTTACGCCCTGTCTGTGTTTTAGGTCGTGTCCACACTTGAATTACTAATACAGGAAGACACATCTCTGCATTCACAACCCTGCTGATGTTAGAGACTCGCTCCTCCTGAAAGATCCCTGGTGTCCTAAAGAGGATGCAGGCCTGGCTTGTAAATAAAGAGAGAAAAACAAAACAACCAGTTAAGAGCACTCAAACGTCCCTGTGTGGGTGGATGCTGCTGAATCATGCTTGTCTGAAGAGGACAGTAGCAGGTGAAAGGGAGGGAGGGGAGGGGTGGGTGGGGGGGCTGGTAAGTGGACACCACCCTCCTGCTGGAGCTAGCCGATCAATAATGCATAGGCTGCTGCACCATTGGAGTGAAGTCTGCCCGGGACAATGAACTGTGCCTCCCATGAGCTACATCCACGACCCAGTGAAAGCATCCACAAAGACTGCCACCTAACCCTCAAAAGGTGCTGGTTTGTATACATTTATTTATGAATATCTGAGATATATGTTATCCAATCTTTTACGGCTGTTGCAGTTAATTACATTAGATGTTTTAATCATGTGATAGCTTAGCCTTGTGACTCTGCATTGCTTTCGCTACAGCTAAAGCCGATCAAGATTTTTCTAGTCATACAAGAAGCCATCCTTTTGATGGTGAAAGAAACATATCTTATAGGCTGATGAATAACTCATTCTGGAATTAATCTGAGTTAACTTTCTTCTGGTTAATAATAAAAAGGCTTGAGTCACTTCCTATTATTTATTCATGATGAGGGAATGTATTGAATACATCTGTCCCAACACGGGGAAACTGCTTCACTGAAATGAATTTGTTTACTACCAAAACACTTTTTGCCAAAGAACTCCTTCAAATGGCCAAGTGCTAAATATTGCTCATAAATTTCCACAGCTGTGCGTCAGAGCCCCTTGTGTGAGGGTCTACTATAAAAACATGGGGGTGCTTGTCAGAGCAGACACTTGTTCAGTTGCACAGAGTGCCTGGATCACCATGCGAGTGCTGGCCAGCCTAGTCCCTCTGATTCTCATTGTGTGGAGCGGGGGCCAGACAGGAGCACTGCCTGTCCGGGACAAACTGCACACCAATGGGGTAGGTCCATACTCGCATAGCACATATTCATTTTACAGTTCACACTTACAGTAAACATTAGCGATACTATTCTCCTTTCTATTGACACAGAGAGAATTAAGAGGGCCCTTTTGTATGGCCATAGAAATGTGGGTTATTGATATGGTTGTGGTCAGCAGTCATTTTTAAAGCAGTTAAGCTATTATTTAGACACTGCATTCTGTTCATTGACATCTTTATTTGCATGGGTGACTCCTCCATTTGGTTTGCTCTTAAAATGCGTTCAAGCGTAACAATGACCAAATGCAGTTTGATGCATCTCAGAGCTTGGCTGCTGAGGAGAGGATGCTCCTGTTGAAGATGCTGTCAGGCCTGACCGAGAGAAACCTGACGGAGGAGAATCTCACCAGCTATGACCTTGAGGGTCTTCTGAACGGCACCCTGAAGGACACTTCCGTGCCGCCTCCACAGGAGCGCTCGCCCTGTAAGAACTTCTTCTGGAAGACCTTCTCTTCCTGCTGATGATGCGGGGGAGAGACAGGGTTAGCGAGGGGTGCCGCGGGAGCGTCATGGCTGCCCATCTACTGTGGATCCAAGTGAAAAGCATGTGAAGCAGCGTCTGCTGCTGGATTCCTTCATCGCGTGTATTTCTGTGCATGGCCTTGCAGAACATTTACATTTTTGCATGGAGTTGGTCATCCTCATTTAAAGATCTGTGGTGAAACAGCATCAAACTGCCATCATACCTACAGTATAACCTGTGCACATCATCTCTTTAACCTTTCAGTATGAAGTTCAAACTCTTGGTATTGCTTGGCTGTCTATAGAGGATCTGACATCAAATAATCTTTGATGCCCTTTGATTTCTGACAAGGGTTTTCAGGCATGATTGTGATCTACATCCTTTTGAGTTTTTTTGGGACATCTCTAACCACCCCATCCTTGGATTTGACAGCTTTCACAGTTTGAGCCCCGTCTACATGTTGGTGTTGGAGTTGTTTATCCATTCCATAAGGGTTCTATTAATGTATTTTGTATTGTGTTTAAATAAAGAGTTAAACACTTTTGCTATTCAATCACTATTATCTAACATAGGAGAGGCTCTTAAAAGAGCTACTATGCTTAGACCGATTACTTCTATGGCTAATTCAAACAACTACACCTAGAGAAAAGCAACAAGCAGTTACAAAGTTAAATGTTTATTTTATATTTTGAAGGGCTAAAAATAAGACTTAGAATTCAATACATTATGTGATGGCATTCCTGCAGAAATCTTTTATTAGCCTCTCCAAAAAATCCAAAACTTGTCTAAGAAATTCAAATCATACGTTATCGACTTCCCAAAGACAGGCCTAGAAGGTCCGAACATTTTCAATCACAAGAGACAGAAAAGTTCTACAGATTACTTTATGAAAAAATATGCCTTTGCAACCTGCAAAATCTCACCATTTCAAATTACAATAACCAATGGCTGTACTGTGATGAATTTTAACCAAGACATTATAGAGAAAAAAAAACAAAAACATAAAAATGTCTTTCAAAAGCAAGACCAAAACACATTATCTGGTGAAATACAGCTGAAATAATAAAAACAATGTCTGAAAACAGAATGTTTGGGTCACGGAGTTAAATGAGTCACTGGAGTGGGACTGAGTAACCAGACATTAACATTCCGCTCCCATTTCTTTTTTTTTTTTTTTTTACCCCAAATTTCTTAAAATCTCCTTCCTGATTGCCTACCCACCCAACCCCCTACCCAGCCCACCCTCCATCCCTCCCACCCCTCCCCCAACCCACCCTCCGCATTTTAAAAAGGGACTTGCTTTGAGCTCCACCCAATTTGGAAGTGTCCGTTTTCGAATTTCATTAAAAGGGTTCCCCTGGGAATCTTGATACAGAGAGGCGTAGAAGTCCCTTTTCAGGTATAAGGCATTCGGCAGCGTCTCCACAGTTGGATCATGTTGGGAGCCGCCAACCCAACACAACACCAACTCCAGTCTTCAGCTCCCCGAACAGTGCCTTCACTCTGGACTCTGATGTTAATCTGGGTCAGCGATGTCCAAGGTCCCTACACATGCGAATTAAATAAGTTTTGGCAATTCAATTAATGGAAGCAACAAAAGGAGGGAGATAAACCACTAAAAAGGAGAAAGATCACAAGGCAGAGAATAGCCAATATCAAGTAGACGTAATACCTAGTCAAATTAGTTTTATTTGAGAGTTCCCTTTGATTTCACAAAACATATAAAATGCATTCAAACACACTAAACAAAAGCAAATATCAATAGGGATTCTCATTTAACTACCACCACCAACACACGGCATCCACTGTGCACACACTGTAATAGCTCTCGCTCGCCACACCTCCTCACACTCGAGCTCAGATTCACACACACGCCAACACACTCCAAACTCCAAACAGCCTCCCACCCCAGCTCGCAAACGACAGCATCACATCACATCACAGATTCACACTAACAAGTTGAATAACAGGGATATAGCACACGCCATACAACATTCACATCGGATTATATGTGGATATATACTGAATATAGGCAGAAAGGATACAAATACTTAAGAGTTAACAGTCCACTACATTTGTTATTTTTACTTTTATATTCATTAACCTATGTCATTAGGTGATCATAGAAGGAAAGGATGAAAGATCAAAGAATTTTAAAGGGGAAAATGTAGTGTCCTTCAGCTGGTCCTGGAAGAAGGGGGAAAAACAAAAACAAAAACAAGGGAGGAAAAAAAAGCACTCGTACTCGCAGGTCCCGTTCACACTCGCTCAAACACAGTTTCTTCTCACAGCCTCCCAGTTCTTTTCACACTTGCGTTCACTTCTCTCGCGCTCTCTCTCTCTCTCAGTCCGTTCGTTCATACCCAGTCGCTCACTCTTCTTCAACCAACAATCCACCACCACCATCTCACTCAACTGTTCATCTCAGATTTTTTTTTTTTGACAAAGAATTAATCCTTTTTTGATTTAAGCATCCATTGAAAAGGGGAGAAAAAGGCAACACCCACCGTCTAACACAGTAAATGCAGAGTGAAGCTGTGTTCTTTGATGGCATAGCATTTACACATGGGAGGAGGGGTACTGATACTGAGCGCGCTCGAACATTGCGGCCAACGATGGGTTTCTTCCAGGGAAATTCGAAAAGAGGTGATGAACTGCAGAAGAGATTTGTGAAGGCTTCACCTTAAAAAAAGCTTCAAACAAACGAAAATGCAAAAGCAACTGCACACAAAAGAACTCAAATCACACTCTGAATGAACTGATCTAGTGTCAGTTTTAACTACATTGTCTAATGCATGAACTTGCTTGAAAGGGAAAAATTAGACTTGATTTGTGGTGTAATTCAAATACTTTGATACTTTGTCAAGTCATGTGACGTACATAGCAAAATAAATTATGTCAGTAGAGAAATGAAAATTAATGTATCTAAATACATTTAACCACACCACAATGTGTCAACCACTCGAGTAACTCTTACAGGGACTTATTAACAAGACTACCAACATTTTCTCTTTTACAAAAATGCAAGGTATCTCTTCAAAGCACAAGGGACATAACATTTGACTACAAATAACTCTCTCTCCCTCTCTAAGCACTTTCCATGTACCATATGCTCTATATGAATAATTTTATCAAGCAAAGTCAAACCGAGCAAATCCCCCAACCCCTCTTACATCCCCCAACTGGACTTGGTCTCCATGCTAGAGCCGAAGCTGGAGTTAAACCCGCTTCCGGAGGCCGAGTTGGAGCCTGTGCCCCAGCCTAGGCTAGCTGAGCTCTGGGTGCTGTAGTTGTTGTTGCTACCGCTATAGGTCTGGCCCTGCTCACGGCTACCACTGCTCTGGCCGCTGGCGTTGGCGCCAGTGGCGGGTGTCTGGCCCTGCTGGTTAGCCAGCATGCCCATCATGCCCCAGCTGCTCTGGAGCGCCGCCTGAGCCGCCGCCATCATGGCTGGGTTCAGGCTGAGCGCCCCGAAATTCACCCCGCTGTTGGGACTGCGACTACTGCCAAAGCCCTGCCCCCCAAACCCAGCCCCAAAACGACCCCCACGATCCATCATTTGCCTACTATTACTGTGCTTCGGCTCAGCGTTGGAGATGTGGACACTGGTCCCCTTGATGATCAGATCTTCACCGCACAGGGACTGAGCAACCTGCAGAGGGGGGAAAAACAGGACACACACACACACACACACACACACACACACACACACACACACACACACACACACACACACACACAAGACTTACTTGATGCCAAGCCTCAGATACACTGTACACACCATCAGCTTCATGGATCACTTCATGTAACTACAACTTATCTGATAACTGCCAGCACAAGCAGAGAGCTCACCTGGTCATCTGCAAAGGTGACAAAAGCAAAGGCCCGGAAGGGTTTGGGAATGAAAACATCTGTGACTTCGCCATACTGCATGAAGAACTGCCTAAGGTCATCAGTAGTCATGTCCTCTGTGCAGCGGCCAACAAACACCTTTCTGCTCCGCATGGGCTCATCAGGACCAGCCTAGATAGATGGATAGATAGACAGACAGACACCAAAGGAAATTGCACAAGGGCACATCAGTACAATTCATAGTCACACTTATAGTCCAGACTAACTGTGCACTATCAAAAACTGTGATCTGAAAGGCATTAGTGCTTTAATTTCTTGAAGATGAACACCACTTGTTCATCTTCAAAACACCACTTGTTAAGCATCATATCAAGGATAGTCTACATAAACACTTGTCCAGGATGATTATGTGGCATGCTGTACCTTGGAGTTTGGCAATTTGCAGTCACACCATCTTCCGTCGATCATGTGTCGCTGGGACATCACTTTGACCTGGGTTTCATACTCGGTGAATCTTACAAAGCCAAACCCTTTGGAGTTGCCAGTTTTAACATCTCGCTTGACCTACAAAACACCACAAGTAAATTAGACATTTTCATTCAAAGACTCAATGACTGAAAGCCACTGCAACATAACAATGAAAGGTACACAGAAGGTATGGCACCCTACCTGAACCATGATGACCTCTCCAAACGTGCTGAAATAATCCTTCAGGTCTTGTTCTGATGTTTTCCATGGCAAGCCGAGAACAATTAGATCTGATGTCTTCTGAAGGCCCCTCTTTATCTTGTTCGCAGAAGCAGCATCCATCTCATCCATCTTCCTCTTGTTATCTACGCAAGAATGCGACCAACACACATTTAGTAAACATGGAACAAAATCACACTGGCAATTCGCCAAAGAAATGTCGTACTTACATAAAACCAAAATTTACTAAAACATAGAAAACACAAACACAAATCCGCTAACGCAAACCGCTAACAAAGCAGCAATCCATTCATCAATATGGCCCATCTGCCAGTCAACGTTAACAGCAGGCCGCAATACAAAGGACGCAAGTTCATTCAAACGCTACGCCAGAGAAGCTAAGCTAGCAATGCTTTAATACATTTGATTGCAAGCAGATTAAAGTTCACTTTACCTTTGGGGTAATTGACGACATAAATTAAGTTGCCCCAGTCAGCATCGGGTGCGTGCAGGACTCCTTCAACCAAGCGAACCCCTCTCATACATTGAGAAACTGGATTCCTGTACCTCAGGCCGCAGGCTCCCGGGAACTGTGCGGCCACCGACGACAACAAAACGGTGCCATCGTCTTCAGAGGGGATCTCCATTGGCTCCTCATTTTCATCCTCAGCGACGCGAATGTAACACTCTGTCATTTTGAAAATGAACCGACTTTGATTGCTAGATAATAACTTAAAATCTGCGTTCCTTAACCTTACGGCTTGGCCTGCTTCTTGATCCTCCGCACTAAATTACGCGAGGGTTGCTGGAAGCTAACTGGTTAGCTTGCTAATTTAAGCTGCACGGCAAATGATTAATCGTGCATAGAAATTAAAGTCTGTAACAGGCTGTGCTTCTCTTTAAATTAACACTTTCCTGGTCGCTGTTGCGCGGACTGGATATCTGGTTGCAGTAGGTGCGTTAGACGAGTCTCCTTCACAAAATTCTACCACCGGCGGCCATGAGAGGCATCAGCCATCAAGCTAAGCGGCTAACAATGACCATGCTTTCAAAATGAATGGCTGGATATCTTTCGCGCTCTTTACCAGCTGACGAACCCGGGTAAATTCACGCTTCTAAGCCGGAATAGCGGTACAAATCTTAATCGATGTAGATCAGAATGTTGATTCGAAGACTGCACAAGCTTTTCAGCGGGTTTGATGAATTCAAAGACGAACAACGAAGGTAGCCTTTCGATTCACTCCCCCCAAACTTCTAACAAAATGGCCACCCTTGTGTCATTGTAGGAATTACATCATCATTTTGGGAGGTCCCATTGTACGTAAAAGAGGGTTTGGCCGGAGCTCCATTTGCTGTATTATTCAAGCAAAAAATAAATAAATTCCCTAAATGGTGTTAATAAACATTAAAAAAAAAAGTTTATGTAGTAGTTTCAACGAGAAGTATTCTATACATATTGGCCGTATTGAAAAAATTGGTCATTCAAGATACGCGTCTCATCAGCAAAGGTTTGATCCAATGAAATTCAAACTACTTGAGAGCGGCGATATTAGCAACGGTACTCGATGTACTCAGCGATTAGTTTTGTATCGACGCAGTAAGTGCAAGGGAACGTGAGCATGGATGCGCAGATTATGCACATACAGCGTGACTGTAATGACTAATAATGAAGAAAGGACAGGTAGATGAATTCATTGCATGGTGTCGGTTACATTAACCTGGAATCAACCATGTGACTTGAGTCTTATGACTTGATGACGGAGGGCTATTAACAGGTTTCAACAACCCCATCTAAATTACCCCATTGTAAGCTACTAGGCCTAGCCTAAATGTGATGTTTCAAGACAAACACAGCTGGTGTGGAACTCCTTATAAATGCTGGTTCGCCTGGCCATGTCTCAACCACTGACAATCACAGAGCTTCAAACTATGGCGATGCGTCTGCCCGGGATTTGTACATTATTTTTCATATTTCCCTTGTAAGCATTATTATTATTATTATTATTTTTAAAAAAGCTGTATTTGTCTAGGCCTATTTGTTTTTCCTAGCCTATATTTAATGTTCTGTTAATTTTTTTCCTTGTAGATTTGTTATATCGTCTGTCTCAGGATACCCGCTGAGCGCTCGCGACTGGATTACAGATTCAACAGTGTCAGTCTCAGGTAAATGTTTATAGGCACAGGCCAGAAGATAGGCCTATGGCACCCTACCTGAACAATGATGACCTCTCCAAACGTGCTGGAATTATCTTGTTCTGGTGTTTTCCAAGGCACTTATTTATTATTGCTTACCATAAATTGTTATTTTTGATAAATAGGTTTTTGGAACTTGTTCTTGCACTGATGAGTAGATTTAAATGTGAAGTTAGTGATATTAGGCCTAGGGTGAGCTTCTCCAGAGGGACTGAAGGCAGGAGCTAGCCACTTCTCTGGCCTTTTTTGTTTGGTCCTTGGCTCAAATAAAATTGAGGCATTGTTGGTCAAAATCTACTTAGAAATATCAACAAACAAATAGCCTGTGATTTCCACCACCACCAGGACAACAGACCTCACCTTTAAAGCTATCTTTTGTTGGTGATTGTTGAAGACAAATGTTGCCTATAGCACGTGCTACTGACCATTTTTCTCTATGATTTCTTTTTTTGTAGAGGGAGACGTTGAATGCTTCTCAGAGTATATGGAACTCTGGATCCACAGAGTGCGAATAGAAGGACTAAGACTGTGGCTCTCAGGCATAATGAGAATACAGGGTCAGTGGTGCACTCACAGTGATGACTTAAATCTGTGTGAAGTTAGACTGTATGTTATAACACATTTTGTGAAGAAGGTTTCTGCTTTAAAGGAGAACGCTGGCAGAGCTGGTCAGAGCTGCCAAAAATGAGCCAAAACAATGTAACCTTCACAGATTAGTGGTTTTAGCGAGGCAGCAAAATAGCGCAGCAATGGGGGCAGGCAGTTTACGTAGCTTTTACGTT
>JASCIP010000173.1:18748595-18758595 GCA_034783695.1 Sardinella gibbosa | reverse complement strand
TTTGTGAACATATCATCACATCTTTGTGTGGAAGACTTGCACTCACGCCACTGGCATGGCAGTTGCCACTGCAAGCGACAACTGGCAGCTTGCTTGCTCTAGCAGTGGGTGGAGGGGCAACTTCTGTGGGCTGCTAAGGAACGAATGATGCAAGAAGCCACCCTGGCCCTCGCCTCCCCTCCCCTCCCCTCCCCTCGCCTCCTCTCCCTCCCCCTTCACCCGCTCCTGCCGACTGAAGCCGCACACATGTATCAAGGCCTTCTGTGTTCCAGCGACTGGCACAAGCTGCCTCTGTGCACGCGGCTGCTCTGCTTTGCTCTGGCTGGCGGGAGTGAGGCTAACACAATGGGGATCTATTCAGCGCGAGAGACCCAGCACTGCTGTGAAGACGCCCACAAATGGGGAGCCCAGGACTGGGTGCACGCCTGAGGAGTGCTGGCCCAACAATTATAAGCTCATGGACAAACACACACCTAGAAATGTACCCACTGACAAACACAACACACACAAACACACACACATACATGCACACACATACACACACACATATACACTGAGGCAAACAAACACAGACTGCAGTAACTAACCCCCACTAAACACACACAAAAAAATGCACACACACCTAACAGGTTTACACCTGACACTCAAATATTTACACTTAATTAAAAAGGCACATGCCTCTGCAGTTGTTCTCTGGCCTCTGAGGGTGCTATGGCCATAACAGTAAAGTACTGTACATCAATGGCCGACTCTCTCTCTCTGTCTCGCCATATCTTCAATGCAAACAAGATAAATTCGGGACACACACCAATGCCTGGTAAATATGCACGGCATATTATACAGAATATAGTAGGAGCAAAAGGGTCAACAAATGTGTGCATGTGACATTCCCAACATTTTTGTCACATACTGTAGGCTACACACAAACACACAGGCTACAGTAATCTTTCATTTCTACACTGCTCACTATATTGTTGCACTCCACACCGCACACAGTATTGTAGGCTACTAAAATATAAAGAGCACAGGGAGCACATTAAAACTTATCTCATCGTGTGCTGGGCAGTATTATGCCAATACTGACGTTGAGAGATAGGTGTGTCAGTAGTCTGGCACAGTGCAGTACATACACAATTACTCACTTGACTTTCAAACTGACAGCCTTTCCATTGGTAAGCGGTACAAGAAACGTCATGTTGGACTCAGCTGTGAATACTTTTCGCGGCACATAGGTCTAAATAAACAGCTGGGACATGTTACTGCAGAGTAAAGTTGTGTTGGCTGAGCAACACTTCTCAATATTTATACGAAAATTCGTCACAGCCCAATGGGACTATGTGAGACTATGGCAAGTCATCACCAAGTTGAATGCCTATGGTTGAAAGTTGTGTACTACAGTAGGTTTATATAGTGGCTCATCAGGGCAGAGGGACACAAGAACAGTGTGCACTGCAGTATCTTCAACATGCCTGAGAGCATGTGAATGCATTCATACGAGCTCACTGGGATTACATAGTATCAGAGACTGTTGATTAACTATCTTTGATATTATCAAGGTGTTTCAGTCAGAAAATGCTAACTACATCTGCTAGCCTATACTATACTACCATTGTAGTCTCGCCTTGCATGTAGCCTATGCGAGTTGATCTCTCAGAACCTGTGTTTACAGTAAACACATAGGTGGGAAACACGATAGGGGGCAGCATACAGTATGGGGGTCATGTTTAATGTTACTGTGAGGATTTTCATTTTATCACTGGGAATTTCTACTGTATTGAAGGCGCTGAACTTTTGTGTAATATCTTTTAAACTCGAACCAGATGCATGGTGTGTCAAAATGGAAAAACCACACAAGCTCATGAGACTCCATATTCTTTCACCATCAATCCACAAGTCTTTTGAAATGCTGCGTCCTGACTGACTACATCATCTATCCAGCACTGCCGTTTGTGTTAAACCATCAGCTTCTTCCTTTTTTTCAACTATAGCTGATTCACTTCACGAAATGCAGAAGAGGCATATCAAAAAATGAGCTTAAACAACCTCTCTCACAAGTAGGCCCAAGAACTGACCATCTACTGTATATGGAATGCTTCAAGTGGGCCTTTTTAATCCAACAGTCTCTCTTCATGTGTGGCCTGTGACTTCTGTCTGCCTGGTGCTAAGTGACCAGGGAGTAACACAAGACTGTGCTCACATGTTTAAAGGGAGCCTGGTGAAAGTTTGACCCGACAGCTTGACCCCTGCCAGCCCTGTTCCTCGCTGGCTATATCTGCACCACATGGTTCACATTCCATGCCCACTCAAGACTCCTCCAAACTGACCCACCTTGGTCGTATCCTGTAGGCTACACTGACAATGTGTAGAAGTTGCTGACTAGTCCAATGTAGCCGTTCTAACTGCAAAGGGAGCGGTAGTAATGGAATATTGAATGAATGAGTGACTATACCTTTTTCCATATAAGCCTACTCACACCTAGATCTAACGAAGGGGCTGTCACTGTTAAACATGTATGTGGCACTTTTTCTGCCAAGAAAGTTAAACATCACACAGTACTGTAAATAAATTCTTTTACGTGTATTCAATTTTCAACATGATTTACTGTTTGATTGCCTGATTGGTATTGGATGTTGCCTGAGTTTGGTTTTGCGATTAAAGTTCATAAATGTCGGCGCCACTTTTGGCCCTGTTCTATTTACCAATCCTCTTCACAGAGGCAAGTCAAGTGGTGATACAATATTTCGGATAAGCCACTAAATACATGGTGTACACACACATACACATACACAGACACACACACTAAAAGTCGAGTTTGTCACAAGTGTCTAGGCTGTATGACTTATAAAGGTATTTCTCTATTTATAATCGGCTACATTTGCAATAGTCACAGCCGTATTTCAGCTTAACTGTTGGCTACCCTTAAACTTAAACCAACAGTGGTTCGAGCAGTGAATATTCATATCAAGAAAATCTTGTTTATAAACTTACAATTTCTGCAGCAAGAATAACTCCTTTTCGAGTTCGTACATATGCCTTGAATCTCGCCAAAACGTTCTCGGCTGGGCTTCCCCCTGTGTCTGCCATGGTTAATGTTTCTTTTAAATAACAAAATGTTTCAGCTGCAACTTTGTTTCCTCTTCTCTGGGAACGTCCGATAGAGTGGCACTGAAAACGCTATCCTCGTGAAATGAAACGACTTTATACAGTACAAACACGCCTCTTTCCTACGTCAAGAAAAAAACAGCAAACATGCGAAGCTCACTTTGACTAACCGAAGTACTGAGACGAAACTAGTGTGAGCAGCAAACTTTGGAGCCGACTATCAAGCTACTCGCAAAGTGAACGTCAAGAACAGAAGTTAGCGGGAGTTCGTAAGAACGGGGCGTTGGCTTTCATTTTCCTTCTGGGAGTAGCCGCTTTGCACAACTGGGAGAGAGAGAGAAGGATTGAGAGAGACAGAAAGCGAACGAGAGAGAGAAAGAGAGAAAGTTGTTCGAAGGGGCGCGATAGAGCAACACAACAAACTAGGGAGTGTTATAAATTAGGCTACATGATAGGCTATGCCAGTACTTAATGCGCGTGTAGTTGTTGGTGACTATTTGGCTTCTGTATAGCCTACTGTAACTGCAGTGTCGTCCCATGACCTAAAGCCAACATATGGCTACTAAACGTAGTGACTTATTTTTTTGTTTTGGCAACAGGACGAGGCGACTGTGACAACTGAGGAAGGAAGGCAGACGCTCACTTCTGATCACTTGGAGAGATAGCCTTTCTTAAGTTTCAGGCCTTTGGTGCCAAACTGTGTTTACACTAGCTTACTTTCTGTCCATTACAAGGATACAAGGACATTTTATTGTTACATATACGTAGTGACTGAGTGTAGGCCTAGTGAAATTATGTTTTTTTTTTTCTCGTCATAATCATTAGGCCTCCAGCACATTCACCTGAGTTACATAGGCTGTCTTTTGATACAGACACCTTGCGAACTTCGAACTTCCTGCACTGTGCACAATGATGAAATAAAACACAACTTCAGATCATCCTTCAACATAATGATGTAATGTTTATTTGAGTTTGTTTCACATGGATTTAGGTAAGTATACAATTTCTGCAGAATCCTGGATGGTCTTCCCTCTGGATGAAGATCATAAAACTAATAGGAATACTTCATATACAATAACACAACACTACCCAAACCTGTTGAGAGCATCACGAAACGTCATCCACCACTAAAAGTGTTTCATTTATTTATCATATTTGCAAGAGATACAAAGAGATAACACACAGATTTGTCAGTGCATGTACTGTATACATACAGTATGTGTCTTTGCACGGCTTTGTAGGTGTTTGTGTGTCTGCATTATAATGGATTGTTTGATATTTTTGTAGTCTACAGTAGTAGGTAGTGTGATAATCTAAAGACAGATAGAGAGGATGAATGGCCAGATCCAAAGGCATTGATTGTTCTGTAGAAGTTCAGTTGCCATGGTGACCCTTCTGTTTGTTGATGCTCTGATGTTCTGTGCGCTGTGCTGTGATGAGAGGATCTGAGCTGGTTGCCCTGACGACCCTTACGTTTGTTGCCAAGCTACTGTGTGCATCCAGTAACCACAGTTGGTGCAAAATTAGTTTCTTCACCGGGACAGCACCCTTTCTTCCTCACCTTTTTTTTTTTTTAAGCCGCCACACCCTTCTCAAAAACATGCATGAGTATGAAAGTACAAATACTGCGTAATCACTCCGGAGGGGAGGTAGAGACAGACATGAAAGTCTGTGATGAGTGAGAAACTATGATACTGTGACAATCAATAGGGTGAGTTTATCGAGCGCAACACTGTTCAATGTGCCTGAGGCAGATGACATGGAAACGACAGCCAGTAGGGGTCAACATGTCCGTGCCCCACTAGGCTACAGTTTCACTTTACCCTCATTGCATAAAGGGATCATCCAATGCAACTACTGTAGTTAGTGCTGTCAGGCTGTTTCTCTACTGCTGTTTGCTGCTGGTTCTAGTGACATGCTGTGACTGCTTTGGGTAATAAGTGGAAGTAAACACATGCAGTCCACGTTTAAGGAGTAGAGACTGGCGCAGCAGTCGACATCTAGAGAGCAAAAAGACACCCCCAATGTACTGTAATAACAATAAAAAGTTTGTTAAGCCATAAAAATACTAAAGGATTTCATATCTGCCTTGTCTGAAAATGACAAGGCTTCTTACAGTAGACCATCAATGGCAAGAGCATAGCAGGTGGTTAAAGCATAGCATACGTATAGTAAGACCATGCTAGTTACTTTTGCTGCTGTTCTCCAGTTAGTGCACCTGTTGCATTTCAGCTTCTGCGGAGGTATTCTGTAATTCTGTGTTTAATTGCATCTGCAAAATAATCCTAGTCAGGAATCAAATATAAAAGTCAACAAAATTGATGTAGATGACACATTAACATAAATAGGACAAGATTCATTCATCAAGGACTGTAAACCCTGCAAGTCTGTTCTTAAAGCTACGGGTCATGCAACCCCCTTGTGTTTTTCCTGCCAGCCTCAGCATTTCTTTCCTTGTCTCTTCTCTTCACTTCCCTTCCACAGATCTTACACCAGCGATTCCTCTAAAACTCACTTCTTTTGCTTTTGAACTCTCTTTTGTCATCGGTCTGTGCTCCTTCCAACACACAGTCACAACAATAAAAAAAGGAGAATGAAAAAGTTGCTTCCTCTAAAGTTAACACACCAGATAAAGACCAAAAAGGATGGATTGGAGACAAAAGAAATACATACATACATAAACAAATGAATAAAATAAAACAACAAAAAAGTAAATGGTATTTAAAAAAACAAAACAAAAGGTGGACTAAGCTACAAGCTCCTACAAATATAATAAATATGAGCTGAATATTTCTGACCTCAACATAGTTTGCATAAGAGCTTATATTGAGTACAAAACTATTCAACTGTACAGACACACCAGTTGAATTTATATCAATATTTATAATGTTGATATTTACACAGCACAAATACATTCTCCCAAGATTACTATAGCGCAAATCTTTCACTTAAATTATCCCCACATTAGATATAGATCTATAAATAAATATAATTAAGTAGTTTATCCATGTTTGGTAGAGTGTTCAAGTTTCTTCTTGTCAGGTCATGTAAGAGCTAACTTGTTCCTGTAGTTGAATAGGCTATGCCAGCTAGCAGTTGAATTATATGGAGAATATGGGTGAGTCAGCCTGAGTAACCAAACCACTCAAACTCAACTGCTAACTGGAATAGCTACTATATGCATCACATCAAAATGAGGATCCTGTACCATTTCGCCTAGGCCACACTTTTTTAAAAAAAAGAATGACAAATTCCCTGTCCCCTTCCCCACCCTCATTCATTGGTCAGCTTACATATAAACAGACAGACAGATAGGCAGATAGAGGTGTGTGGAATTGTGGGTAGTTGGCAGGTCCCACGTGCTGTAATTATAACACCACTCCCTGTATAATGGAAAGTGGGAGAGAAAGACAGAGAAGGGGGGGAGGTTATAGAAATGCTGCAAGCTAACTTTGAAGTATAATATAGTATGTAGAAAAAGTTTAAAAATGTACTTAAAATCACTTCAATTTGTTTGTAAAATAGCATAAAAGTAGCAGTTGGGCAGTTGGGCTAATTACTAGAGATGAATTACTAAAAAAACATGGGCTAATTACTAGAGAAGATATGTTTCAGTCATTTGACTTGTGAGGCTACCTTGCTTGTGTAAAATAGTTTTTGCTGTGTGTGTTGTTTTCCACATCCAAACCACATGTCTCACCACAGGTACACAGTACATGTTCACTCACCTCCATAGAACCATAGTCAATCCTCCTTCAGGCTCACATTTGATTGGAGAAGGAAGTAGGCCCACCCTCTTGTTCGTAGCCTCCCTGGTTGTAGCCCCCCTCACTGTAGCCGCCCTCCTGGCCGTAGTCGGGCTGGTAACCCCCCTGGGAGCCGGCGTAGGGGTCCTGCTGCCCGTAGCCTTCTCCGTAGCCCTGCTGACCGAAGGAGTCGGGTGCGGGGGGCTTCTCGCCTGAGGGCACGTAGGTGCCAGCGAACTGTGCCAGCCAGCCTGTCTCCTTGAAGATGAACCATAGGTTTCCTGCCCACAGGACCAGGTTGATGAAGCCAAATGCCTGTACAGGTGCAGAGGGAGCAGAACAACAGGTCAGATCTCTGAAAACCTGGCTAGCATTCCACTGCAGATTGACTGCAGTTCTGGGTATGATAAAATGACATAATCAAATTCCATTAAATGCGGACAATCCATTCAGTTTTTTTTTCTTGTGGCATTTCAGTAATTATAGTAACATTGTGAAATGGAAACTGTTGGAGGATAAGGAGGCAAAACAAAGGGTAAGGCGAAAACCTCTTTCTTCTATATTCTTATATTCTTATATAAACGACAAATCCTGCCCAGATGATGTGGTTGCTCCAAACCCTGATGTGATTTGCATTTAATGCCAAGATGATGATCATGCACCACGGACATGATGAGGTCAAGTATTACTGTGCTGGCGCATCTGAAGCATCTAAAGCGCAGAGACGCACCACAGATGTGTTGAGTCCTGACACCACTGGGTCTGCAACCTCACGGCAGCGGTTCTCCTCCTTGTCACATGCTTCGATGAGATTCTTGACTTCCTCGGGGTCCGTGGCAACCTTGACGTTGGAAAGGCCTCTGGCCCAGGCACAGGTGCTGACCAGCCACATGAAGGTGAAGACCGCTGAAATGACAAAGTCCTGGAGACAGGAAAGTATAAGGTTCCATTTAGCCAATTACTGATTTCTATTCACCACCATAGATTTTCACTGAAACATGTTTTACATGATGATCACCATATTTAAAATGAACATATTAGTGATTAATTCCACTCATTTTGTTATTTACAGTATCAGTGACATTATAGGCCTTTGCTAGAAGTAAAAACTTAAATTCATAGAATTATTTGTAGCAGAATATATAGGTGAAAATGATGAAGGGAAAAAATAAAACCCAGAGGAAGTAAAAAGAGAAAAGAGAAAGAAAAGACAGGGAGGGGCGAGAGCAACCCCACATTAGATGGTGTAATAAGGTCTAGAGAGAACTGAGTGAGAGCGGATGGGGGAGATGAGGCCTACTGACCGCCTGAGGGCCCCTGTTGTTCTCCTTGTATTTCTCCATGATGAACAAGTACACGGATATGGCAGCCATGGAGTAGAGGAAGGAGAAGACAGCAATGGTGACAAAGAATTCAGCCGAGGAAGAATAGTCTCCCTCCAGGAAGAGCCGCTCAGGCTTCTCACCCCTACAGGTGGGGACGTCAAAGTACACCTGGTGCAGCCTAGAGACAGAAAAAAACATGGTGAAACTTTAGGGTCGTTCACATCAATTAACCGACTACCGCAATCTAACAACTAATTGGACAAATAGTCTAAAGATTATTTTTCTGTTGTTCGATTAATAAAAAACATAATATATCTCAAATAAATACCATAAAAAGTCTTAATAATATAGTTTCTGACACAGTAACTTAATCTGCCTGAACTTATCTAGTAAATCCATACATGAACAAGCTTACACTTTTTACAGTGGCCCCCTAGTTACTGACTGCCTTCCCTCCCAGTCACTGTGAGCATAAGTGCAAGACAAGAAGGAACACCCAGAGAATTCATGCTTATGAGAAACAGGAGTGGAGGTCCTAAACAGTCCTAAACAGGAAGAGAATATTCCCTGACAGAAGCACATACGCACACCCTTGTGCAACTTAGTTCATATGCAATCAGTTTATGCAAACAGCTTGTTCTGATAGAAACGTCATGGGGCGAATGTTGCAAAATTCAACTAGGAAGACAGCCAGTGAGAGAATGGTAAGCTGTTATTTTCTGTGTAAGCCTATTGTAAATTAGAAGCTGCTCTCAGTGGAGAAAAACATGTACATTTTAATTATTTGGCACAGTTTAGTTTAGTGTGTCATTATCAGATGTAGCGCAGGTATGGTGGTATTATCAGGTGGGACACTGACCTGAAGGGGTAGCCAAACTCTACCTCTATGGCCAGGTCACTCTCTGACCGGTTCTTGCACTCCACGCTCAGTTCGAACTTGCCCGAGTAGCCACCACATGTGGAGAATGCAAAGATGGAAAATATCTGTGGAGAAGGAGAGAGGGGGAGATTTACATCGAGAGAGAGAGAGAGAGAGAGAGAGAGAGAGAGAGAGAGAGAGACACACAGTTCAGAGAATGAGAGAGAAAGGAAGACAGACAGATAAACAGCTAGATAGACAGTTATAGGATGAGTGTGAGGAAGTGAAAGTGTGAGTGTGTGTGTGTGTGTGTGTGTGTGTGTGTGTGTGTGTGCATGTGTGTAAGATAAGGTGAAGTAACTGAAGATTGAAGTTTAAATGGGTAAATTGAAAAGCTATAGCGATTAGATGCTAGAAAATGTGCAATGCATGACTTAAATGAAATAAAAAGAGACTTGGAAAGAGAGCATAGCAATGGTGGGGTTGCCATCATAGAATTATAAGCTCTGGTTGCCATAACAACAGATAAAAAGTTTGGAGGGCAGAAGAAGGGTGATCAATTTTCACACATCATACTTATTTATAACAACAACAGAAACAAACAAACAAACAAACAAACAAACAAAGGGCATTACTTTTTCAAGCTAGTCCACATGACTGCAGAAAAAAAGCATACTGCCAGGAACAAAACACCAATGGCACGTATTTTCATGAGCTGAGTCCCGCCCTCCAAAGGTTAAACCAATCAAAGCTCACTGCTCAGCACCTCACACACAGAACAAATCAGTGCTGCACCTGTTGCCATGGTTACCCAGAAACCAAAAGCTGAGCATGTCAGGGAATAAAAGATTTTGAATCTGCGTGTCTTAATGTCCTGGCCCCTCTGTGATATATCAAGTTTCAGCACACAGAAGGAATCCACACCTTTGTAAATCATTCACATACACACATTCCTGCACACACACACA
>JASCIP010000173.1:17505595-17520122 GCA_034783695.1 Sardinella gibbosa | reverse complement strand
TTCTCGATCATCTCGTCTGCTTCACATGCTAGTCCTTACACAGGCGCACACAACAGCTGCAGTACACACACGCAATTCTCCTTTTTGTTGGTCAGTGTAGATATAAATATCTTTACAGGCCTTTTATGCTTGATCAACAACATTCCCAAATGATGCATCTTTTATATACAGTGTCAAGTGAAAAACTTTGAAATGTGCACAGAGGCTGCCCTCCAGTCAGAACAGTTTCCCTGAGTCTTCAGAGTGTTCTCTCTGTTGGAGGCATGAAAGCACACACCCCCTATAGAAAGATCCGGAAGCATGCAGAGTTCGGCAGAAATTACACTGGGGGAATAAGAGAGTTCAGGGAAGTAAAATGAGGTCTCCAAGAGTGACAAATGACAAGCTTCTTTTTTTTTGAGAGTGCATGACACCGAGCTCCTCGGAGATACAAAGGCTAAGGATGACAACAAAATGAAAGGCGGATGTTCTCAGCACAGAAAAGAGTGCCATCAATCTGAACAAAAGGAAAAGCATCCTTTAAAATGTTCCAGTTACCATAGTAACACAAACACACTCTGTGAAAAGTGGATGAGGAAAAAAAGAAAGGAAACTGAAAGAAAATTCTGACAGATAACCTGAGGACATTCCTCAGTTGTTGACACGAGTGTGTACAATTTAGCGCCCTACCTGTGTTAGTTTCGTCCAAAGCCTTTCGCCTCTCAAATGCACTGCCCTGTACTATTTCTCTTCTCATTTGAGAATTGTTTTCCAACATGCTTTGTTTACCCATTGATTTGCAGGCCAAGTAATGTCAGCAGATAAGTGAACACACTCGCATCTAAAGCAAAAAAATTGCATCTCTTTTCATTTTTGAATGAAAAACGCCTACTTACGAAGTGGATGATGGACTGTATGTTAGCCAATCTATAAAGCAAGAAGAGACACTCCCTCATAGGCAAACTGTCATACTTCTTCTGACAAACATAAAGGTTCAAGCAGTACAGTCCAGAGATACTAGTAGGTTCTTACAGTACAAATGAGAACAAAATTAGGCTCTCATGCACAGTGCAATCAGACCAATCCTGCAATCCTGTACAGAGCCAGAGCATCGGGGGGGTGGGGGGCTTTAGGTCACAACAATGAAGAAATGGCAGTGGCATCCATATCTCATTCAGGTCTGTGCCTGCAGATGACAGGCTTCCATTACCACCTGCAGTCATTCACCCATTCAACTGTCATCTTTCACTTCCACCAATTTCCTGTAAATCTCTACTGCCCAATTTAAGGAAAACTTTCAAAAATAAACTGCAATTTGATACATTCAAAATTGCTATTTCATAGAGAAAGTTAGATTAATGCACCTGATTGAAGCTTACTTTCGATTGTGGCTTATTTTAGCTAGAATTGCCATGGCAACACAATTTATTAGCAAGCTCGATCCAGCCGATGTCAACAGCATCACCTATGTGGCACAGCACGAATCTCTGACTAGTCAATCAAAAGATTGTGATCATGATGAGGTCTGGTCCACTGGGGATCCTGTACACACAAGCTATCACAGGCTGCATGGCCTGACCAAGTCTGCAGTCCAAATGGGTATACGACTGTATTTACTAGCTGTGGCAGAGCCAAAGACATTGGATACATTTCCAATTTAATAAAAACTATTGTAATATGACTGCCTGATGGATTCAATGTGACGCTGTATATTTTATGTTGACATTAGTCAACAATAACCTCAATTCAATTCAATAAGGTCAGCTGTTAAAAGTAGATTTCAAGTTCTAGTAGGCTACTAGGATCAGATGCTGCCTACGAGTAAACACTTTAAGAATATGTTTTTTGAGAGTGAGACCAATATAGTTCACTGTGAAAGAGGCTGTCTGAAAGGAGCCTTAATTCTTCTAGAACTCGTTGACCATGGCAAACGCATTCAAGCAGGCAAGGGGACCTTCTTACAACACCCACAGCGTGCACACATACACAGGCCAGAGGGCCCCCAGCATAAGTGTTCAGTGCCAGAAGCCATCGCTAAAGGACCAAGGGCTGTAAATGTGTTTACCTATTCACTTGAAGGAGGGCGAAATAAATCTAAATGTCATTTGCTTCCTCTGGCTTTGAGAGGAGTTTAATCTTGTAAAAAGCCCAGGGAGCTGAGACGGTGAGGTAACTAATAGCTACGGCAAAGGGGCGCGTGCCGCAATTGAAAGACATGGAAATTCAGTGAATGGGGTTGGGGTTTGGGGGAAGGTGGGGGGAGGTTATGCTGAGTCATGAATAACTGGCCAATGCCCAGTGCTCTATCAAAAAAAAAAGAACCAAAAAAAAAAGGGGGTAAAAGAATCTACACTGAATACTGCTTTTATTATTTCTAATGCCGAACCTGTCCCACAGTATGTCCCACAGAAATAGTCTTGCTCTTGCATGTAGCTACAGCCTCAGCTGAGCGATGCAGCTGAGTGTGCCTGTCAAGTGTGCCCTGGCCGTGCCATTTGCCATTCAGGACACATGTGAGGAGAAGGCAAATCATTTTCCTCATTCAATTCATATCCACAGCACTTCAATCAGCCTGTGCTCATCCCCAGCCAGGCTTGTGGGGCGGTGGGTCAGGACTGGACACCGACCAACACCAAGCAGCAGCACACACGGCTGTGTCTGGAGGGCTCGAGAGGGAAACTGGCGGTGCGTGTGTGGGAGTGATTTGTTTGGGAGAGAAAGAGAGTGGGAGAGAAAGAGACAGAGATAGAGAGCGAGAGAGAGAGGCTCCAGTGTCCAGAGTCTGTCAGAAGCCAAAAAGTCAAAGCGGGAGGTATCCAGGGGCTCTCTCCCATTGTAAAGGAGGATATAGAAGAGATTCTCTGACCTTCTCTGCTGCATAGCAAGAGAGGAGCACATCAACATGGAGGAGAAGGGGAAGTGTTGGACAAGAGGATGAAATCTGGCGTGGTGTTTGACATAACCTCCTAAAAAGACAACGAACAAAGATGTCCGAGGCAAGGCCCCTGACAAAAACAAAGTGAAGCTTTTTTTTTCTTTCTTTTTTTTTTAAATGGACTCAAGCAGATCACCTTTCAAGAGCAAAACAAAACAAAAAAAAAAACAGACGGCAGCTTTGTTACTGCGCCTGCTTGCTTGCCACAGCTTTGTGAAGCACAAGCACCAGACACCAGACACCTAGCACTCCAACGCACTACTGCGCCCAGATGCAGTCAGAGACACCCAGGGGAGGACTTAAGAGACACAACATGCTTCTGGTGAACACAGAGACATACGGAGAGTGATTACTGAAGAGTGGAGCCAGCTGAAGGGGAGTGTTGGAGGGGCGGTGGGCGGTGGGGATGTTGCTAGCTGTCCATCACTGTTCACTGTTAAAATTTATAAAATGTGTCATTCTCTATAAAAACACATTTTTTTGGTCTCACTGTTCAAACTGAATGAATTAATAAATACATTAATAATTAAAATAAGTAGGTAAATAAATATTAAATTATCTTGATAAGCCACAACAGCTCATTATTTTCCTTTCTTTTTTATTGATCGTAGCCCTACTCCAAGGACATCTTTAAACTGTAGAGTGAGAGAGCAATCAAGGAGTAATGAGAGTGCTGGTAAAAACACAATAATATTAAAAAAAAAACAAGCTTAAGCTCAGTATAAACGTCTTCGCCATGATACTAGCAAATAAGGTACAACTGGGGTACAGGGTTTGATTCTCATTAGTACAGTATAAGCAACGTAGGCTAATATACCTGTGAACCAGGACAATTATGCAAAAACACCATTAAAGAGGCCTTTAAGCCAGCCTCTCTGCAAAGCTCACCATCCCCTTTCATATCATCCATGAAACTTGGCCTACAGTAAATACAGTTCCCAAGAGTACCACTACTGGCTGCTGTGTTTTATTCCCAAATGCTCTGGACAGCTAAAGTAAACTGCACTTTTCCCTTGAGTAGAAAGAAGAGGTGTGAAAATACTGTGTATTAGGGAAGGACACTGAAGAGAATGTAGCCTACAATACTTGCAACCTAGCCTACATAAAAGGAACATATCCATTAAATGTGCAAAGAAAGTATCTAATACTATTGTACATGAATTAAACTGCACAGCACTGTAGGTACAAGATGAGAGGGATCTTGAGGGAACAGCTTCAACAAAAAAAAATGCCCAAAAATGTCTTCGTTATGCAAGCCTATATCATCTTCCTTAATTTAAACTTAGAGTGGAATGAAATTTGAAGGCCAATTTGGCAATCCCAATTTACTAGAATGAAATAAGCTTCCAAAATAGCATTCTTGCTCAGGAACATGAAGGAGGCGTGCACTCAATCAGGCCAATTGGAGGCAGAGAGACAACATTTTAAACCTGCATTTATTTATTTTTTTCACATTTGCACCTCTTCATATGACAGCTGCAGCCACATCAAATGCAGTGATCCAAGCATTCGACTGAAAACAGACAATTTCTATATCAAGCACAATGAGCCAGCACCAACTGATCAGATATGAGATGAAGATAGGTGTATGGATGAAAGGCCCACCAAGAGCCAAAGGCAAATAATGAAGTGCCAAATAATTAAGAAGCAAGATGCATGAAGGAGACAATTAGGTATCCTTGTTTTGTGAGGGTTGTATTATAGCATTGCCTAGAGACACTATGATTACAACACTGAATAGTCCAATAGCACACACACACACACACACACACACACACACAGTCAACAGGTAGGCCTATCCAGGAAAAGGAAGCTCACCTACCCTTATCCAGTCTATATCCCAGACTACTGGGATACTGAGGCACTCTTAGGCAGGCAGTTGCCTGTTAGTAGGCTAGGCCCAAGCCTCAGATACACTTACTGTAGCTAAACATAGACTAATGCAGCAGAGAATGCTTTCAGTTTCATTAAATTCACTGCCTGATAGCTTAAGTGAATTCTTATCTTCTCAAAACAATTGTATTAGGATAATATGGTAACTTGCTCATTTATGTTCAGTACTCTTAGCCTAATTAGTGGCTGAACATGTTGGCCAGTCATTTTTAGTCCCTGTGAGCATCCTCAGACTCAGTAATAGCCTGTAGGCTACTCAGACGGCTTTGCAAGAAAAAGGGTCCTTTGCTTTGTGTATGCACGACTGCCCTGCTGAACCACACCCCGTATCTCTCATTAGAGGGTAGGCTACAGCCCACTTTTGGTGTCTAGTCATCAGCCAGCCCGGTGTTTCGCTGAGACAGGCTACTTTGACAGTGGTAATGTTGGTCAGTGAAGGGTCGCAGGCGGAGAGGAGCACCGACAACGATCAATAACCTATGGGCCTTAGTAGGGCTTTATCATGTCTCTAGGCTACGCCCGACCTATATGTTATTTCTGTGATTAACTGGGCTAAATAAATTGCGAGTGCAAACACAAAAGTACAACCTAAGTTAGCTTTCAAGTTAGTTGGCAACATTGACCACTTCGAAAGAAAAACGTTCGTTTTCCTCGCGCTCATTCAGGTAAAAACTATTTGCACCGTCGGCATCACATCACGGTCCATATAGAGGGTGTTTTGTTAACCTACCTGCGTGGGTGTTACGGTTAAAGTGGTGCCCGGTATAACGGTCTCACAACAAAGCCACATCACACTGTGTGCCTTCTGTAGGCTATCAGTGTCCACCTTTGTCGCTCTTTTGCATCACCGCGACTTCGCTCTTATTACACAGCCCGAGTCCTTGGCACGTAACCGGCAAATCGGTGCGTGAGCCATATTGATAAAATGGACTGCTCATACAAAACCGAAAACGCGTATAAAAACATGCATTCTAAAGTGTTGCCTACATTTGAGTCGTTATTAGACTATCAATAGCCTGAAATATAGCTGACTTAACGACGATAGCCTAATTGCAAGCCCGCACCTGCAAACGGTACAGTAGCCTATGTAGCTCGCTTGGAATAGCCTTCACAACAAAAGATTACCTGTCTTTCCAGGTCTGTCAGTCAGTTTCCCCTCCAGGTATTCAGCATGGATGATGTTGGCATGTAAAGTGCCCCAGCACTGCCACCGCCCTCTTGTCTCTTTTCGCCGTCAAGGAAAATTGTCCGAGAGATGGAGGATGAGCAAGCGGGCGGGCGGAGAACGGAGGAATAACAGGCGGCGTGAGTCGGGAGCGGTGCTGGAGGGGCGTTTACGTTTTCAGGGGGAACTCCCTGGTTTAAAGATGATGTGGACCTTTGCTAATTAGTACTGGCCATTGCATTTTCAGAACAACTATACTAAACTTTATTTAACTGTGGAATAATTTAGAGAAGTTTACAGAAATTGAGAAATTGTCCATTGCTGTAGGCCATTAGTAGTGGGGTAAATAGCCTCTAAGGCCACCAAAAATGTCATTGAAGTCCTGTAGGGTGGGTTATGTCACCAGATGATTTAGCCTACATCTTGGTGAGCCTTATGAATTTAACAGCCATGACAGCTCCCAGAACAAATTTTCAGATTTTTAAATCTCACTGTTATAGGCAACAATCGGCACCTCCAGAACTACAGATACCCTCTCCACCTTCAAGACCCAGCTCTTTCGAGAATTTCTCCAGGCCTACAGTGATGTTGCAATGTTGCACTACTACACTCTTGCACTTCACACCAACAGCATGCACTTTTTACAACTTCTTAGCTTAGTTCCTTCACATTGTGCTGTTGAATGTTTCATCTTCGTTTGTAAGTCGCTATGGATAAAAGCCTCAGCCAAATGCATAAATGTAAATGTAAAATGTAAGATTTATGACAGGGTGTATAAACATTAGGCTACAATTTGATTTGTTATTGACATGGCATTTTCCATCATGGTGGTATAAAGTCTGAATAATGTAGACTAAGACTGCAGGCTGTTTTGTTTATCAGAAAATTATCCTAATTATTCTCCTCCCTTATAAATTCTCATTTGTGTCCAATGGACAATCCCTAATGAAAGAAACATAAACAGTTAGTTTTTCCAATATCCTCTGAACACCTGTCAATAGTAACTGGTCTAATAGCCTGCATAATCAAGGTTAAGAGACCATAGCCTATATGGCACAGGACTATGTGTTTTTATTTACAGAATAACAACAGAAAACATTCTGAGAAATATATCGGCCATTTGGTTCAGTCCCTGTGTTATTACTGTATTTGCATATTAGCATCACATCAGATTAGGCCTTTTGCACATCTCGAAAGCAAAATACATTTTCTACTGTGAATGATGATAACTGGAATGTATGTGATCTGTTTTTACAGTTTATATCCACTGGATTTCAATGGTGGCAGTTGAAGTGTTTTGTGATCTGTTTTTACAGTTTATATCCACTGGATGGCACAAATGGGCTATATTTAGCCTATGGGAATGCTGGAACTTCGGTTGCACCAACTCCAAGCCTCATGCTTTCTCTTGAAGGTAGGACAAACACAGTTACTACCTGAACAGTATGAACAGTTATGAAATATATTTGGAAAAATTGTATTTACATTTGTCCTTATGCAGTTCGCTCAATTAAGATGGATATACAATGGATAATAAAATACAAAAACATAGCATGGCAGGCATGACTTAAATTATAACCTTTTGAGAGAGAGAAAGATAAGGTATGTCCAAAAGATAGCTTTCAGAACTAAATCAGGCGTGAAAGAAAAGTGCACTTACAGGTAGCCAAGGAATTGTGGATTAGGATCCCCTTGCACTCCGCGTGTTTAGCAGACCTGTGAATGGAAGTCTTGAGTGCAAACATAGCCTGAAGGAAGATGACAGACTCATTTTTTTTACATATCCAGGAGCAAGATGCAATATCACAAAGGGGAAAAAAAGAAACCACATTCTCTGAATAGAGATTGAAAAAATATTCCACAGCCAGGGTAAAAACAAATAAAACAGGGAAGGTGTGATCAACTTGAAACCATCAGGGAAGCCATGAATGAGTAGAATTAGACAATGTGCTGTGATTTAACGTGGTCAGAATGACAAATATGACCAGGGCCGGGGTGGGACACATTTTCAGTCAGGTAGTTTAGTTACAGTATAGGCCTTATTAGTTAGCACATTCATCAGGGCCTGTTATGACTCTACTTGCCCTCTTCGAACCCCCTTGTCTTTCCTCTTCTGACTCCATTCTAGCCTACATTGTTCTCTCTTTAGAACCAAAATGATTCCATGTGAAAGTAGCCTCATTAAATCATCATCAATCATTAAATGGATTCTGGCAAATATGTCCATCAATGTATTTAGGGACAAACTGAATGTGGCATATCATTTTATAAATCTGGTTGCTGAAAGTGAAAAGTGAAAGTCCTCCTGGGAAACACCCAACACCCAGTTGTCATTGTGACACTGCACACTGCACACAACGAAATTGCATTTATGCCTCACCCGTGCAAGGGGGCAGCCCTCAATGGCGCCCCAAGGGAGCAGTGCGGCGGGACGGTACCATGCTCAGGGTACCTCAGCCATGGAGGAGAGCACTAGTTATTTACTCCCCCCACCAACCTGGCGGGTCGGGAGTCGAGCCGGCAACCTTGGGGTTACAAGCCCGACGCTCTAACCGCTTACCCATGACTACCCTGAACACATACCCCAAACTTCATCTCAACTACTGAAGGAGGCTATGCATAGCCTACTAATTTCTTACTGAATTCTTTGCAGCCCACCTGAATGTATAGGTTCTTATGGATATGGTATGTGGTTCAGGAGTCTAGGAGTTTGTGTGCCAAGATGAATAACAGTGTGATGGCCAGAGTTGCAGATTGTAGAATTGTAGTGTACTGTATATCCAAAGCTAGTTTTGCACAGCAAAGCTCAGATCGCCGTTTCACATGATATTTATATATAATATATACATATAATATACATATATTACATATATGTTGTCTGTGTAACCTTTGTGGGCTATTTGAGATGTATAGATCTGAATCTTCATGCACCTAGGCGAGTCAGGCAAGTAACAATGACGATGAACCAAACAATCTCAATTGGGAGTGCATTTGTGCCTAATGTCAAAAAGAGGACATGTCTATAGCATTTGTGTGGGAAGGGGACTGAAAGTGCATGTATGTGTATGCGAGTGTGTTAAAATGCATCTGTGTGTGTGTCTGTATGTATGTGTTTATGTACACAATTGTTTTTCGTTCATCAAGGCAGGTCTGTCAAGTTAATAGCTCAAGAGGGATTCTAGATCCGACCCCAGTCTCTCTTCAGCACAGCTGGTGGAAATAGCACTATACTACATGTTGAAATATTTTTGCTATACCATGATTTAGAACATAGCCTATAGCAATGGTGTATCACCAGCTATACATCTCTCTCCCGACAGGGCAAAGGCAGGACAACCGAAAAAGCAGATGTGACTTGGGGTGTCTTGTCCAATTGCGTTTGGTTAATGAAAAGGTTCAAATAAGACCAGCGAACATTTCTCTCACCCTGGTGTTCCACCTTCTGACAGTCCACAGGAGAGAGCTTGAGTTCGCTGGAGTTTGATTAATGACATGATTTCAGGGACAAATTTGTGAGCCTCAACGGGGGCAATGGAGAGACGTCTCCCTCGCCGGCTGTCTAATCTGGCAGGTGCTGGGAAAATCTATCAGAGGCTATAGGGTTTTGTCCCCCTTCCAAACAGCTGATATGCAATGCAGAGCGCAAGCACTGACGCACCTAAGAGATTGTGAAGAGTTCATCCAAGTGAACACCTGGCCAAAGTATCAACACACGCTTATTTACTCAGCTTTATTATGCCTTATCATGCTGTATCATATACGTATATAGTTTCCACAGCTCAAGCTTTTCATTATATAGGCCAGGGAGCCTTAATACAATGGGCTCATGCTTGAGTCTGGTTGAGGTGACCCCCCCCCCACTCACAGACTTCAGATGGTTTGGGGAAAGAAAAATGAGAGGCATGGAGTCCAAGGATGCAGGGATAAGATCTAGGAGAGATAAGCCAAGAAGATTGATGTTCTTCCTCTCTTGCTAGCCTGCTGACACTTTTAATGAGTGTGCCTACTGTGTGTGTGGGGAGATCACTGGGGCTAGTTCTCCTGCGGGGGTTCTACTACAACAAAGTGCCTTCAACTATGGGTGCCAGCAAGTAAAAAACAATATAATAGCCTATCAGCATGGATATTGTTTTGTATTGTTTTATACAATATGTCACACTCTAAAACCAAAGCACATGTGTTCGATGAAGCCAAAAATGTGCATGCAATAAAAAATGCATCGTTAACAAATACATTTATTGAAAGAAATACCAAAGGAATCATTTCTCTGAACACTCACTACATGGAGTGAACATAATTTTGAGAGAAAGAGTTCATGTAATGTCTAATTAATCCAATCATTATAAATATTGCAGTGTTTTTGTACTCAAATATTTACATGACAGATTAGCCTGCGGTTGTTGTGCCAAGCCATATGTTACTAAGGCTGAGCTATCTGTCTCCTCACTCACTCTCTGGAGATCTCACCGTGCAGCTGCTGAGGACTCCATGTAGCACACTGACAGAGTTGGAGCCATTACCCAGACTTCACTTACTAGACCACCTCACTTAGGCAAAATCTCTCTTAAAGCCTCCTTGGCATGCAAAGCACCAAAGAGCTGTATAAGAGCTGTAGATCTGATTCGATTAGATATTCATTCCTCAGAACACTTGGTGATGAAAACGAGTTTGATAAAAGACAGAAGCCTGGCGGATTGCTGGCAGGGGGGAAGTGTGTAGATTACATGATGGATTTGACAGGATGTCTTCATCAGTGAGCCAAACCTGCAATCACTCGGACTTCATTGTGTAAAAATAAACTCAGCCAAGATGAGTAAAAATGTGGAATTAACTTCTGTCAGGTTACACTGTTATTTCAGCTATAAATTAGTTCTATTTCATGCAAAGACCTATACCTTAATCATTCTGACATTAACTAAAGGCCTCCCAAGATCTTGTCTTGTGCTCTGTTTAATATAGTAATATACATACTTAGACTACAGTACATTTTGCATAAATAATGTGTTTAATGTACTGACAAAATATCATATCCAAAGTGCATCTACTGCACCATGATGTCCTTTCATGAGATATAAAAAGAATGCAAACATTCAACACCATCCCTCTGTGTTTCATCTACACCAGCTTCACATGTGCAGCACTTGGCCATTTAAACAGCTGATCCTGTGCAAAGCTAAGTTGAGGTCAAAGTCATAAACATTACTCCAGAAACTAGTCAGCTAGCCACCCATAAAGGCTGCTGAGATATTTCAGCAGTTCCATACATGCCATCTAAATGCAGAATTATGCATTTTACATGTCCAGGCTCTGCACATTATTCTTTTCTGGAAATGCACTGTAACTAGATATGATCATTGGATAGGATCAAGTTCTAAAAATGTCACTAGGTTATGCAAAAACAGTCATGCTGTTGCCCAGTCAACCTGAACAAACACAATGCATCCCCTCTCTAACATCTGGACTGGCTGAGACCAGAGAAAAGATCCAAAATGTCTTTTCCCGGGTCCTTTATTCCTAGTGCCCTCCAGATGACAAGTCCATACACATTTTTATATCTAGGTTTGGTGATACTGTACGATAGGGCTTTGGCTCTGTCCATAGCGTTGTGAAAGTAGACACAAACACCTCCAGGCCCAAGTGATTTATAAGAGTATCTAAAATCGGAACCACAAATGGATATATGGAAACAGTCGTTACTACTCCCTAAGGCGTTCTGCCATGATTGCAGTAAGTGGCCACTTTGGACAGAAACAGCACAAATCTTGTAGAGGAAGGACTAGGTAGGACCATTTTGAGAATAAAGTCGGAATGTCCAGCTGTTCTGTTTCCCAACCACACTTTTACAGGAGGTTTGTGAATGAACCATACAGTAACTCACAAAATCAGGCTGCTTCAGTGTGATTGATTTCTATGATGATTTGTTATTTTTGACTGCAGCTTGTATGAGAGCCATTGAAACTGACAGTTATTCCTCCAGCAAGATTCTAATGAAAAGATAACATGACACTCAGTCTGTCACTCAAACCTAAATAAACCACAGCTTAGACATGGGCTTAGATATTCACCTTTTACGCAGAGCCACCCACTTCTAAGCAAACACGCAGAGGTGCTTTGTTAAGAGGCATGTAATTCCATTATGAAGGAGCGAAAACTCTGAACCTGCTTCTGGTGTTTATCTTGGCAGTACAATAACCACTTCATTCCTCCAGGCCCCTGTGGCTTCTCCCCTGCTGTCTATATAGAGGACCCCTCCCCCACCTCGGATTTGAAACACTGTGGAAATTATACCATCACACTTGTGACGTTTTACAAGTCAAACAAAACATTTACCCACACAAGCACAGATTACCTGGAAGTGGCAAATGAGTATTGCATTTGAGTCTTAAATATTTTCCCAGAAAATATAACATGCCTTTTACTTTTTAATTTATTGTGTGCCATTACCACTCATTCATCCAAGAATTTGACTTGAGTTTTTTTTTTTCCTGAATGTCACCATTCCAGAAATTCCAAGAAAAAGTTTTACTTATTTATCTCTTACCCTATACCCTCCTATGGCCTACAAACAATAAATAACCCTCACTGCATTCCATTGCCTGTGCTGTAGATCCATTCATGTAAAATTAAATATGATCTTTTGGAAAATGAAATATATTCTAGCAAATTATTTTTAATGTGAAATATTTTATATTTTCACTGCATGTGATGTTAAATTAAATGTAAATTAATTGACACATTGGGTGGTATTTGACTCTGAGCAAATCTAATGATAAATTACACTGTGATTCTCAGAGCTCTAAGATTTCATTATCAAAATGTCATGGATATCGATTTAATTAAAAAGTCAACCATGCTGCTCCTCCAGTACAGACAGACCCCCCCCCACACACACACACACACGCACACGCACACACCCTTTTCTCTAAGGTCTTACATATTTCGGTGGTCATGCTATAGGCCACAGACATTCGCTCTTTGTTGAGGGAGTTCTGCAAAGCAGCGACTGATTCTTCTGAGGGATTCGGTTTCCCTCAAAAACCCGGTCTGTCAAAGATAAGATTATTGTTCAAGCCCCCAAGTCTTTTGGGGAGTTAAGGCTGGTCTCCACTGATGCAAACATGTCCACACCTTTTGCAAGAGCTGCTTTGGATAGACAGTGGCAGATATTTGTCAGAAGACTTGCAGTAGCGGATTAAGTGTGGATAAAGAGGTATAAGAAGGGTGCTCAGTCTCACAGGCTGTACGATACTCAACCCAGAAAAATCCAACAAAAAGTTCACCAGAAGATCTCTCAGACGCACTAGGAGCTTATGTGCTTTCAGCTCAAACAATGATTGCAAAGGCATATTGAAGGTCAGGAATTTAACAAGCAATGTTATTGTAATGTGTATTAACGAAGACCATTGAGGTTGGGAAAACACCTTTGTAGCCACATGGCTAGAACAACTGCAAGGGAGTTTCTATCCTCTGACTGTGAATCTTGAAAAACATTTTAACTGGCATACTACATGTAACCCCCCCTCCACACACACACACACACACACACACACACACACATTTATTCATTTAACTGTTTCTGGGCAATCATTTGTCAAAGCATCTCAGACAAAATGCAAAATTTAAAAAAATTAAAAACGCAAACAAAAGTAAGCCTAATGACTCACGTAATAAATTCCTTTTTTATTTGGCTATGGAGTCACTCCTTGACATGTCTATAAGCTCATCAACAATGTGTGTCATTCATTTTAAATGGCAGTAACATAAATGTTTGATTTGGTGTATTGTTGCCATCACTTTTATTACACTAGAATCCTGAGACATTATTCCTTCTCTTTTTTTTATTATGGCTATATCTCAAAGAGGATAAAAGTCAGCTTCTAAGCCTTTAATTCACTTTTCACTCAATAAGAGAACAACTGCCTGAGCCCTCTAAACATAAAATGATTTAGTTTATGTGTGTCCGTGATGACATTTTTGATTAAGGAATGATGAATGTCTTCCTACACAACTCAGCACAAAAGTAACACATGTTAAGAACCTTATCTACCAAAGGCAACCTGATTACTTGGCTATTTATAGACTACCCATATGAAGTTATTTTGGGTGGTTGTTTTCTGGTGGTTAGACTGCTCTCTGAACATAGTTTCAAGGGCTAAACAATGAATAAATGTTTTCAATCAAAATGCAGTGCCTGGCCAGAGACAGCACCATTCTGGTATACCAGAAGATGGAGTGTACAGTCCAGCCTCCCTCTGATGGAAATAAACAGAAAAGAATGAAAGGTTCCAGTCAAATCTCTAGTGATTAGACTTAGCAAGGTGTTTCACAGATGGTAGTCCAATGTGTGTTTGTCATCGATGAAACAAAACAGACTCATACTAGCCTGGGCTTGCCCATACTTCCTGTGACACGGCACAAATTTTTTTATGGCCAGTATGGCCAAGCTGCCTATTTACTGCATTTCCTGTCCCAGAATTTCAGGCACCAATGAGACGCGATCTTATATTCCAAGGTGAAGGAGGCGTGCTAAACAAGTTTGTCATTGATTCTGCCTT
>JASCIP010000173.1:17412561-17422745 GCA_034783695.1 Sardinella gibbosa | reverse complement strand
TAATAGCAAAACATCCCAAAGAACATAATATTCCACCTTATCTCTAATAAATGGAATAGTAGGAACAGAATGAAATACAACAGTACAAAACAGTACAAAATACAATACATGGAAAAACAGTTGCGTCAGGCTTAGCTCAAACATAATGACTGAAAATGATAAGAATGGTAAGGTATATGCATTCTGAAAATCATAAAACATGCATTCTGATTTTATTACTCCCAATATCAATGGTGTCTATGTGCAGCAACAGCTTGGGCATAGACCATCTCTCAGCCACCAGGTGAAGTCAGTTTTAACCCAGAAAGTATGAGATGTAAAAAACAATAGTAGTTTACCAGTGAAAGGATTTTCTATAATAGTGTAGCTGGCGCCACCATCAATCTTTGGAGACCAACATGTCCTATTAGTCCGGAATCCTCTAGCTATTTAATTTTAGAATAGTTGGAAACATTTCTTTGTATTCATACATTTTTTTGTTGCTGTTTTGTTGTTTTTTTTTTGTTTCTTTTTTATGTTTGTACTGCCACAGGTCTTCGGTAATCAGCGGCCTTGTGCCCAGTATGGTTGCCATGGATACCAATAACACCCAGGAGCGTCCTCTCTTCAGCAGTTTGTGAGTGTGGATAGTCATTTTTAATGTTACAGATGAACAGGGACCCAGTGAGTTTTGTTAACAATGATGCACATCAAGGGAGAAACAGCTTGTTTCACATAAATATCCATCAGCTGCTCTAACTAGACAAGAAAACAGTCTGGCTTAAAGTAGCATTCCAGGTTAACAGGAGATGGTGTTGTCATGGTCATCACAGTCATCATTAAAACAGACTCTGAGTAATGCAAACCTGGCAATCTGGAGCAGGATAACTACTGACGCAGGAGATGCATCCATGCAGATAGGGACATAATGCAAAGACAAATGTTCGCCTTTATCTCTGAAGTCACTGTCACTCAAAGATATATCCTGGAACAGTACAGGAACGAAATGTCATGTCATATGTGGTCAAACACGTAGTGATTGACCTCTGTCCAATCATGATGCTGTCTACAGACCTACATGCACATTACAACATAAATGAGAAACAAAAGGTCATAAAGCGATTATGAAAATAAGACATACAGTATATTCTGATTTCAGTTGTGAAGAGCACAGCAGTTAATGACACGATCTACTGTACTGCACTGAATCATTTGTCTTGACTCACTCACTCACGTTTTTGTCTTTCTCTGCGGCCCCATCACAGCTTCCCCTGCAAGGAGGAGTCGAGCTACTTTTTGCGTATCTATACCGAGCCCTTGCTGGTCAACCTGCCCACGCCAGACTTCAGCATGCCCTACAACGTCATCTGCCTGACCTGCACGGTGGTGGCGGTGGGCTACGGTTCTTTCTACAACCTCCTGACGCGCACCTTCCAGGTGGAGGAGCCCAGTCCCGGCCTGGCCAAGCGCCTGGCCAACGTCATCCGCAGGTGGAGGGGAGTCCCAGAACTGTGAGCAGAGCTTAGGCAGCCAAAAGCAACAACGGTTCTCCCCCCGAAAGTATGCAGCCAACCGGGAGGCCCTGTGGCTGAACTTGTGTGATTGATGACAGAAAAACATTAAGAAACTGAGACTGCGGGCTGGATGTTTTTTTGGAGGACTACAGTATATGCATGGAATGGTGGATAATATGGGATGTTGTTGAAAGAAAACCAGTGATGGCAGGTCATGATGCCTCCGATCCTCCGATCTGCGGGAGTGGATTTCTGCCTTGTTTTGCGGCACTGATGTTTGTTTGGAAAAAAGACACGTCATGTTGTTTTTCTCAGGTGGAGATTGAAGAAGCAGACACAAAACATATGGGGCATCCATCGTGATATTAAGACACTCACAAAGTCAGTTAATTCACTGATTGTGTGTGCTCTAGAACTCACCATCACAGAGTGCTTGACTACTACTGACATAATGTTCCACATAATTTTGCACTGTTTTTTTTTGTTTTGTTTGTTTGTTTAAAGTGTAAGTGGGTGAATGGAATTATTTGTTTGTTTTGTATTTAAGTTTCTTTTCCTTAAAGTGAAAGGGTGCTCCTAATTTATTTGCTTTTTCCTCCCCTTTTTAACTAATGTAGTCTATTAAAACTCCTCTCAATACGGCATAGACACAGCAGGTGGACTGAATTAAACTCTGTCCTCCTGATCAGTCTGTAAGGAACGCTGTGTACTCTGACCTTGGATATGACCCTCTTAACTCAACATCCTATGAAGAGCCTTGCATGACTTTTCTGGCATCATTGGAAAACAAACTATAATTGATCCTAAAATATACAGTTCAGGGTGAATAAGAAAGCACAGCAATTTGTGGGGTTTCATCTGGCTTTTAAAATCAGTTATTTTGGGCGGGAAGTACCCATTTGTGGCAACATTTGGCAGCAACTAGGTGGATGATGTTATAGTCTGGCTATTCAGTCTTAAGTCATACCCCCTTGCAACCTCAGATTTAACAAGCATATTGTCTTAATCTTAATGTCTTTTGTTCTTTTGACGTGAAAGATTTATAAAGTGTGAGATCACAAATTAAAGGGAAGATGTGTTTTTTATCTGAATGTTTGACTGATCTCAGTTCTTTAAGTCGGGATTCTTGTGTAGAGTTTGCTGCCCTCTTCTCGAGTCTCTGTATTTCATTTGAATGACTCTCAGGGGAGGCTCGAGGAGGTTCTTGCATCCCCCGATTTTTTTTTTTTTTTTTTTTTTTTTCTGTCAGCAAGCTCAGCCCCTGTTGCAGCCAAGCTCCAGGAGGGGGACTCCAGACAGAGCTCCCTTTCATTGCCAAGCAAATTTTACTGCACGTGTTTGGCACCCGAGCACGGAAAATGGGTGTTTGCATTCCAAAACGCTGATGGCCGTGGCCGGCCACCCAGCCATACCCACTCACGGCACGGGAGTTCCCAGAGGGCAGTGGGGCTCCCAAATTGGATCTGGCCCGGACCCGTGCCTGACCAGCGCCAGATGAAGTCAGGCCTGTTTTAGGGCTAGTCTGAGGTGTGCATAACAGCTTAGTATGGATTAGACTGGGGGGGGGGNNNAAGCCCCTGTGTTTTGAGGTCTCATTACTAAAGAGGTATGCAGATAAACATCAGATTAAACCTCCTGGGTTAGACTCCTTTCCTTTTTCACCTCAACTTAGTTGAGTGGCCCCTGTGATTTAGCCCCCAGAAAATAACACTGACTTACACAACAACAATCCATACTCCTTTACTTATAAGCATACAAAAAGCAAGACATCCATAATGCTGTTTACATTCCCATGGAGGATTAATGTTTTTGTGTTTGCCTGCATGTAAAAACAAAACTCAAGTATAAACTGTTGAGGTCTGAGACTCTGACCACCATTGGGAGCGCCACTGTTCAATCAGCATGGCTCGGTGCAGGAGTGGCCACAGGTTGTTGGACAACACTTCTGCTCCGCTGGACACTGGCCGTCATGGTAACAGTATTCAGCACACATCGGTGTCCCTTTTGGCAGACCACAGCGTCCAGGTTTCACTGAGACATAAATACAAACACAAACACTTTAAACTCTGTAATAAACCACTCCCTCTAACTGCAACTATGACTGCACTAAAGGTGGATGTCATTTGTTACAGACTAATTTTTAGGCATTTCATCAGTCCAACTCTCTGACCTGTGTAAGGTGGGATGCACTCATGCCCACATCCGTTTGAGCAACATTTCTCATTGCTGGGGCAGTCGCTGTCGTTGGAGCAAAATTCGGCGCACATCCCTGCTCCACGAGTGCGGCGTGGGCACACACCTGGTTTAGCTGCAAGTAAAAGAAAAATTGGGATTAAAATATACCCTCAGCCTTAAGGAATGTATTGTTTTAAGTCCTCCTCACATCTGTTCTCGTTTTGTTGTTTTTTCATTGGCAAGCAAGGCAAGCACTCCAGAATGTCTTACTGAACGCGGGCGGCACGCAGACAGCTCCGCAATCAAAGACGCAACATTTATCATCTCCCGGGCAGTCGTCATCACAGACGCATCCACGGGCGGACGGCACCACGTTCAAACGCCGCGGACAGTGGCCGGGTTTTAGAAGGATCACTTCGGAAGAAGTGCAGAGGTCACAAATAAAGAGAAAACATTTGAGTTAGCAGGGCTAATCAGACGAGAAACAAAGATGATAAATAGCATGATATACAGAAAGATACACAAAGAGTTATTGATAAAGACGTAAGAACGAAGTGTGTGACATTCAGCATGGTACCCTGAGAACCAGTCACTGGACAATTTGAGAAAATGACAACAGTAGCACCCTAGAACCAAACATCTATTCCAGTCATTTCCACAATTTGTAATCAGTTGTTTTGTTAAAATCTAATTATTTTAAGCGTAAAATGTTTTGGTGGAAATAGATGCTTGGCATCTTGCTATTAGTTATTCTTCTTATCTGGGAAATGGATTTACTTTGTACTCACCTGTTGAATTCTGTTTTGTAGCACCTTCTGTAAATTCAATCCATATTATCATCATAACAAAGGGAAACACACAAAGCGCTAGTTGTCTCATCTCTCCGTCTACTGTTTTACAATTACAGGACCAAACTTGTTGGATACATACTTCAAATTGCCTGGATTAGCATAGAGGGCGGAGAAAAAGGAAAGAATGTGGAGTTCTTGAGCCACAGGGTCTTGGCGCCGTCAACATAACAGCAAGAACTCTGACCAAATTCACCTAACAGCTGATTCAGACAAGCTGCACAGATTTCTGAGGCTTGTAGCGAGTCATTAAAAACTGTGATTGGTCAGCTAAAGGTGAGAGTATTGAAATCAGTCATAAATAGTTTATGTCCCCATGCATGTCTGAAAGGTTGTATGGAAAAGGTAACCAAATAAGATAATAAATGTTTCTGTAGTGGCAGGCATCTTTTTTCAATCGCGTTTGATTCCTGTAGACTTATTTTTGTGCGCCAGGCACAGATTAAGGGGAACATTTTTTTTGGCACTTTTTCACTGTTTGCATGGGTGTATCCTCAGTCTTTGTACTATATCTGCTCCACATCGTCTCAACTGGGATGACCAACACCATTTCCAATCAACCAGCCAGGGAGTTGTCCGACCTAAAGGGACACACCACCCAATTTTGGGAAATTGCTTATCTGTAATCAACCCCTAGTTGAACATGGAAATACATAGATTTTTTTCTACATGTGTCTGCAATGCCTAGTTCGACAGTGTAAGCTTATTTGACATACCAATGGAAGTCTATGGAACCAAACAAAACATCATCAAATGTATTTACAAATCACTTTAAAAATTACCTAAAATTCACCAAAATGCAAAACTGATATTTAATTCCGTCAAGTGGACACTTTCAGCTTGATGCTAATGGTACCATGTACTTCCAGTGATTGTGCTAAGCTATGTTAATAATGTGAATCTAAGTACTGAACACACTGAAAAGAAAATGGTAAGCGTTTTCTTGAATAACACTTGAACACTTACATAAATATCAAAAATCGGTGGTGTGTTCCTTTAAACCACACTTACTCATTGTCTAAGCTGAGCAGCTGATGGATCTCTAAAGTAGGCTATATGGTCTCTCCCATGAAGAGCATCATTCTAAACAAAACTCCCTTCCTAATTCGCCTATCACCAGAGTGGTCCCCCTCATCTGTCGACAAGGCTACCCAACATTCCCGTCAAGGACGACAATGCAAAGTTGTATGCACACCGACAGGCCTATGACATTATCTCAACGACCATATTGATAATAAACCGCACTGGCATCTAGTGGTCAGTAATGCAAAAATGCAACAGACCCAAGCATTCAGCTCTCAGTTCATGGTTGTTACTTACCAGTTCTACAGAATGTTCTGCTTTTTTTTAATGTACTTGAGGTCTAATGTTAAGAAGTGCACGCTGACGTGTGAATCCACATCTTTGTGATAATGAGAAAGGCAAGGGAAAAGAAGAAGTGAAAGAACTGACCGACTCTTGCATTTTCAAAACATTTATTTCCTCTAAAAGTATCAAGTCCCTTTTCCAAATTCATGCATGTCAAACAGTACTTCAGTTCTATATGAAAATATTCCATCTAACTGTCTAGTATAAAATATTTTAGAGAGCAGCACACAACCATTTCCATTCACATCACAAGTATGAGATAGGTCTGTGCAAAGGCACTTTTAAACATGTTCAGGAGTGATCAGTTTTACATTAAAAAAAAAAAACTATGTTAAAACAGACTTCACAGAACTCCTAAACAGGGATAAGTTCCTGGACAGTGTTGTTGCCAATATGTGTCGCAATGTCCATAGTACTGCCATGAGTAAAACTGTTTAACAACCAAGATAATGGCAGAAGTTAGCGACAACATTTTCTAGAAACTCGTCCTAGAGTGGTAGATTTCCTTTGAAGGGTCTATGAGGAATTAACAGGAAAACATCTGTGTCCCACAGGTTAATCTGTGCATTTGAGCCTGGAGCAAAAACTGTAACAAACGTAACATGCCGTGTCTGTAAAAAAAAAAAAAAAAAAAAAAGCATGCTACAATATAGTGTGTCTTTAAAAATGTGCTGAAATGTGCAAGTTAGTCATAACACCAAACAAACAAAAACTGTTAAAACAAAGTAAAATACAAAATGTAAGACGGACAAACACATACTATTAAAATTTCAATAAATATGGGCCCTTTAAGTCTGTCACAGGTAATCAGTCTAAACTGTAATACATTTCATAGAATTCGATCAGGCAAGATTTTAACTATAAAAAATAAATGTAATCTATTCCCTAAGTGTCAGAGCTTGGATTCATTGAACGTAGACATTTTTCTCCGAATCTGAGCATAAAAGTTTGAAATTGATTTTACTCAAATAGTGCTCTCAGAAACAAACAGTGTCCAGGCTGACTTTATGACCTTGAATAATAAGATGCAGCTATGCTTAATATACCATCTCGCCTTGTGCTAGACATTTATTGACCTGAGACCTAGTGCTTACATTTCACTGTGACCAGTATAACATGCCACTGAAAATCTAATTTAGTTTCAGTTGTCAAAAGCACCCTGGAGAAGGCCTCAGATGTTTGCATTCTACGGAGTACAAACCAGCTGCTGGAGTGTGACACGGGTAAAAGTCCTTGAAGTGAAAGAGAGAAAAATGTGCATTGAAAAAAAAAAAAAAAAAAATCCACACCCTCACAGCAACCACACTTTGTGCACCTTCAAGTAAATGATTAAGTGATATCATCTCCTTTAACTTTGGACTTAGCGTCCCCCTCACTGTCCTCCAGCACTTCCTTGATCAGGTACTCCTTCAGGTTGGGCTGATTCCCCACCTCCACTCCCAGATCCTGAATCTCCTGGAGCAGGGCCTCCCACTGACGCTTGTCCTTGGAGATCTTCCAGGAGAGCCTGACGTTGTACTGCAGGAGAGGGATCAGGAGAGGATGGAACTGTTGTTGTTGTTCCTGCTGCTGCTGATGTTGTTGTTGTTGTTGTTGTTGCTGCTGCAAGGCGTCCTGGGAAGGGGCGATGTCCCTCAAGGCACGATCACAGTGCTCCTGAGCCTCCTCCAGCTGATCCAGGTCCTGGAAGCAGCTCACCAGAGCACACAGATTGAAGAGCCAGTGAGCCCCCTGTGAGCTGCTCTGCTGCTGGGGCTGCTGGTGGTGCTGGTGGTGGTGTTGAAGTTGCTGCTGCAGCAACTGTTGGCATCCCAGTTTCTCCTGGAGCCTCATTGCATTCAGTAAGGGGCCCAGGGCTTCTTGGTAGCGGCCCACACGCATCAGCATCTGCCCAGCCCTCAGGTCGCCTAGGTAAAAGAACTCCAGGAAGACAGGTGAGCGCCGCAGGCCAGTCAGGGAGTGCACATGGGACAGGTACTGCTCGAAGGCTCGGCTCCGTTTGGCAATGGTCTCGGCCGCAAAGTTCTTGCGGAGCTTCTTCCGCGGGAAGCACAGGCCTTCCATCTCGTCACCATGGCGACGGCGCAAGCGTCCGTGCAGGCGCTCAAAGTCAGAGTAGCGACGGGTGATGTGGCCTGGGGTCTTGTCAAATGCCCCGGACTGAATCACCTGGATAGTGTATAGCTGAGAAGAGGAGATGGGATTGACGCAACATTTATCCATTCATTTTCAAATGCCTCAAATCACTTCATAAGTGCCTTACCACATATTTCGAACTGCCCTCTTGGACCACACTGGCATCGGTCACTTCGAACACGAGCCTCTCAGGCACGCTGCGAGTTTTCAAACTTCGCCAGCTCTCCTGCAATTGGCGCGTCAGCATCGATGAGCCCTTTGGGGACAGACCCACGGGACTAGTGTCTGCAACACATTCAACAGTTTTCATGAAAACTCAACCGAAAGGGTTTGCCCTATAACGTACACGAGTTAGTAACAGAAGAGCATAGTATTTATCTTTTAGAAATGTCTCTTGCAGCTTGCAGCAGCCATCTGGTTGATAGTTGCACTATGTACTGTATAAGCCAGCCTCCCTTCACACCAGAAATATGTTAGAAAGTAAAGCTTGAACATTGAGGTTCTTGGGGTTAGCTCACTTGTTAGCTCACTTAACTTCCAGTCCCACAGTGTTACGAGTTGCGGGCTCACATCTGGTCAGATGAAGGACTGAACTTCCCGGTTAAGTCCAGATTACAATGGCATGAATGAACCTTTTTAAGAAATAAAAATACCTGTACTACTGCAGGCATTATCCATGGACTCTCCCAGGAAGTCAGAATCACTCTCAGGTCCGGAACCCTCTCCAGCATCCTCAGACTCCAGAGCTCCATCCCCTTCAAAGCAGAGGGTTCCTCCCAACTTGGCTGAAACGCAGTCAGTATCATCTTCGAGTTCTGAGCTCTCCGGGAAGTCATCAATGCCCTCTGCCTCAGAAGGTATTTCTCCTTCTTTGAACAGTGTGCGCCGAAGTCTGTCCAGCAGCTTGGATGCCATCCCACCAGCACTGCACTGTGAAAACAAATATTTCCCCAACCATTGCAAGAGACAGGCTTACAAAAACATTTTCTTTCAGATGAACCTACAGTTTTGTCTTTCTTGTATGCTATCCATTTGCTCCTGTAAGGCTGTTTTGACTTGTTCCATAATAGATTATCTGAAGAAACTAGAACCGAAAGACTAACGACAACCTGCAACTGACACCCTTTATCCTCGAAACCAGATAGTCTGTGGAAACTATGTTAGTCACCTGAGTCTGAGAAATGGTTTGTAAATATATAATGGCATGCATGCATTAAGTATGAGAATGTTTGATTTGGTGGGAGCAGAATGCTTCTTCCCAGCAAAAACACCTTCTTGAAACAGCCACTGAAAAGCTGAGGCTGTATCTGACTAAAATCAATTGGATAAGGCTGTACTCGATGCAGATGGATGCAGAGGGTAAACTGTGACAGTGCAAACTGTGCAGTGAAAAAACAGCACAATTGCATAGGCCAAGTTGTCTTTGAAACAACACAGTCTTTAGCATACTCACACTCAGGGGAGATGTATTGTCTGAGTCACCTCAACTCCGTGATGATTTTTTTGGGCTATCCAAGATTACATTATCATGTACCATTTTTATGACTAGGTGTTTAACATCTCTAGCGTCCCCTCATTACCAGAATTTTAAGTCTCACAAGTGCTATCAGCAAACTTCCCTGTAGAGTTAAGGAACGGCAATCATGGGCGAAGGGAGCGGAAAGGGCTGGATTAAGCAGCCCTGTGGGAAGAAATTTCTTCATCGTGAAATGATGTACAATGAATGACTAACAAATCCACGTTTCAACATTTGCACATATAACTGAATTAACGTCATGACCTGGGCGAAATCATAACTTTTACTCTCATAACTCTACTCTAAATTACGAAATTTAATGTTTATGGCATCAGCCTAAAGAGCATAACCCTGGGTATCAATGAACTGTAATTTAAAAGTAATATAACATTAACATCTGAAAAGCGACACGACATGCCAATACGGGACGTTTTCTGATTCATCGTCCCTTAATAACAAAATAGTTTGCATCACTTCATCCTATATTTTCACCCTCTGTTCGAGTAGCCTACTCTCCACAGCTAACGTTAACATTTGATAGGCTACAGAGTTCGCTTAGAAAAAGTCATGTCTACTTACTGGTATGGCGGTTAAGGTCACTGAAAGGTTTCGTTTTCCATCTCTAAATTCTTCGGTGAATTGTCTGGT
>JASCIP010000173.1:13810728-13821045 GCA_034783695.1 Sardinella gibbosa | reverse complement strand
AAGTAAATGGGGCATAGTGTCTTACTTTCAGTTTCATTTCGCTATGCCCCATTCAGTTAACAATAGTTACTGGTTTATAACTCGGCCTACAGTATGTTGCATCAATTTTTTTCGTTCTTTTTGCTACAGACAGCATTCATTGACCTCTATCAACAGGGCTATGGATTGATTCACACCGAACATCTCCTTTAACTGCCCGTGATGATGTTTAGTGGGGCTTTCAGTGCTTGTACATGTCATAGGGGTACACAAATAAATGATGATGATACTGTACTGTAACCACCTAGAGGATCAGGGGTGGACAGACCTCTTTTGCATTTGCTGTGCTGAACACTGAACTACCTCAAAAGGTGGACTATGAGATCCTGCATGATTTCACTTCTATTTACGTTCCATGTAAACACCAAAATACCAAACAAAATTCTTCTCCCAAATTCACGCTACTAAATTAAATTTGCTCACTGCCCCCCATCTCCACCCCCTACCCTACCATCTTGTTGGTGTTTAGCGGTAACATGTTTTTTTATGTTTTGGTGCACTGCCTGTGCCCTAGTGTTTGTTTGAGGTTTACAGCTCCTGCGTGGTCTGCTGAGACCGGACTTTGTCACAATGTATTCAGAGGGCAGGCAGCAAGCTGATCAAGAGAAAATGCTTCAGACAAAAACTGAAATTACGCTAAAACCATGTAAGATCTCATAGTCCCCTGCCCCCTTTGCAGCCTTTCCCTGCGAGTCCCTCAGAATCCCTCACTTTTTTGAAGCCTTTTTCAAAGATTCTAAATGTGTGAGCTATGGGTTGCAGTTAAGATGTGTAGTATAAAACAATTCTTGTCACTTACATTTTTTCTTCACTTTTTTATCTTTGTCTTTATCTTTGTCTTTTCCTTTTTCTTTGTCTTTGTCTTTCTCTTTGTCTTTCTCTTTGCTCTTGTCTTTATTCTTCTCTTTTTCTCCTCCAGTCTGAAACATTGAGGCAGAACTTGCAGGGGCCTTTTTTTTCGTCTTGCTCGGCTTACTGTCCGATTCACTTTCATCGCTGTCAGACTTGGCAGCTGTTGACAAGTTCAGGCAAAAAATATTTCAACTGAATAATTTTCCAAAGACAAAATATAAATGTACATTTTCGGCAATTTAAAGGCACAATCAGTGGCGCTGAATGACGGATAGCAGATGGATTTGTTTGTGTGTGTTTGTGTTCTCAACAACACACAGCTTAAAAATTTGAAGGAACACTGATGATCTAGGATTTTTTAAACCCAGAGCTCCTACAGTCTCCAAATTATTTGGTAACTTGCACCAATATCCTAAATTCTCACCAATACATGTATATGTGGATTTGTTTACAAACCAAAGAATTGGATCTAGCAAGTTAAGAGTTATGTTGACTGATAAGGTATTCATAAGGTTATAAGGTTTTGTTCTGCAGGGAAACGCTGTCACCTTGCAAATGTGTTACTTTCGCGAAGATGAATCAGCCATCGGGGAGAAGCGAGAAAGCCTTCATTCACCCCATAATGAATCACAATTAACCATCAAAGTGATTACAAAGTTTCCAATTTGAACCAAAGACCAAACAAAACATGGCAGAGATGTATTTCATGCCTCCCTTCAGTCCTTCTGGGAAAACTGCAAACTATGTTTTTTAATTGTTCAGGGGACAGGCTGCTCCTGCTTTGTTTATTGACAGTTCCCTGAGCCAGATATATATATTTTTTTCTCCTTTTATTTTCTTATTTTTATTGTGTACTCAGATAATGGGGAGCTAGATTATACCATGAGGAGATATTTACTGATCACTCTAAAAAGTCTTATGTTTTTACAAATCATTTAGCATTGCTAATTGCACCGTTAAGTAGAAATAGTCAGTGTTTAACACCAAGAAAAGCATAGATCAGCAAATGGTTTACCTTTCTTTTTTGTGACAAATGCTGGTTTGTCTCCATTTATCTGAAACATGGAAACAGGCTGCTTTTTGGACTTGGAAGACTTTTCTTTGGTGTCAGACTCGCTTTTAGTGTCTGATAAAGGAAAACACACACACACACACACACACACACACACACACACACACACAATCTTTTAGAATAGTGTGTGAACCCCAGTGCCATAATTACCAGTAAAGTTTCTGGCCAACCATGACCTCTTACATGACAGCAACTTATACAGTATATTATGCTATGAATTGTACAACACACTTGTGCAATCAAAGTCCTCTTCACAACCCTCCTTCGTGTTAAATTGTGTGAACATTCCTACACACCTTTGGCCTTTGGTTTCTTATCCTTGGCAACAGAGGGGGAACTCTCCTTTGGGATTTTTTTCTTGGTAATTTTTTGAGGAGCGTCATCTGCATCTTCGTCATCATCAGCCTCTGAATCTGAACCTGGCAGAGGCAGTTCAAAGGAAATTAACTTAATTTGCCAAATGTTTAGTGTAGGCCTACTTGTACACAATTTTCATAAAATTTACATAAAGATATAACAAGTTCAAAAGATAATGATTTTACTCGGTTTCTTTTTGGGCACACTCTTTGGTTTCTTTTTTGTGTCCCTTTCTCCTGGCTCCTCTTTGTCCTTGTCAGGTTTCTTTTTCTTCACCTTTTTTCCATCTTTGCGGTGCAACACATTGTACATAAAGTCAAAACAGAATAAAGGAATGGCAGGAAAACAGATGTATTGTCACCCCTAATAGACACAAAGTTATAAATTGCACTGCTGATGCTAGAATAGCCTAGAGCAATGGGATGGCAGTGAAATAAGCTCATTTCAAATGCATGATGTGGTAAGGCTAGAGGGTAGTCAAGCAGCTCAGTTTTGGGTTTTACATTAACTTCAATATGACTGTTAGGTCAGATTAAACAGTTCCGATGAAAATAACATAAAAATAATTAAATGATGCATTATGGAGTAGGCCTATATGACATAATTTTCCCTGTTTTTAAGACTTTTTGTTGCATGTTTCTAACTAGTATTAAATGGGTTCTCTAACTTTTTGAAGGTGTGCCTGCGTCTTCTTCTGAGACTTCTCCGCTCTTCTTGGCTTTTGGCTTCTTTGGTTTGGCATCTGCACCATTCGTCTTTGCTGAATCAGCTTCTTGCTTCTTCTTTTTAGGCTTCTTCAGATCCTGTTGGATAATAAAAGTTAATTTTAGTGTGTGTGACACATGGTGGTGCTTAAAGAAGTTAGGATGAGCTGTGTTTTGAAACAAAGCTTAGAGGTAAAGTGTAATGTGCAATATGCCTTTGTAACCTCATATACTTTAAACATTAACAATTAAACAATATTGGAATTCAATGTGGTTAATAAAACGGTTGTGTTTCATAATTCTTGGTACGTCAGTGTGATCTTGTGTTTCCCCGGTGACCACATACAGCAAGAGACCATGTAATCTCATTAGGCCGAATCTCATGTGTCTATTTTTAGCGCAGACTTTTCCCCAGTGGATGATACAATCACAGCACCGGAAATTTCAAAACCTGGCTATATTTTCTCAGAAAGTCAAAAAGAGAGAGAGAGACTCAAAGTAGGCACAAACATACTGTTTCAAGTTTGAAATCTACAGAAAACAAAAGCCAGGTATCTCTGTGTATAATGTCTACGATATCTTCTTTGTACACACACAACTTTTGTTGAAGGATCTTTGGGAATGACAAGTTATTGTAGAACGCCTGGGAGTTTTATAGAAAATATTTCTCTAGGCCTAATTCAGACCTGATGCACATGTACATATATTGTGCAAAACAAATCCTTTAGAAAGTAAACAATGTATGTAGAAATTGTGACAAGTGCAGTGCAGCAGTAGCAGAGGTTTTGTGTGTCAAAATTTCATTTAATAATTGCATCATACTGATAATTGCCCCATATGCAATCCTTACAGCCACTGTACACAGTAATATCAAAGATTCTTAAGTATCGACTCCTTTTAAACTCTCTGGTAACAGGGCCAGTGACTTTTGGGGTTACGCCCTAGCAGCACAATTCTATTGTCTTAATAGGATTGTCTGTGCCCTGGTCAGTAAACAGTGAATTCAAATCTGCTGTAGCATTAGTGTAAGAGAAAAAAACAACAACAAAAAAACTAATAACATCTGCCCCTCCAAAAGTTAATGGTAGACTATTGGCATATTTTAGTCAACAGATTAGAAATTATATAATCAAACACATGCTTAAGACTGTGTTTTTGTAAGGTTTGTTGGTTTGTCTGTGTTGAGTTAGTGACAGAATTTGTTATGAGATGACATCATTGAGCTGTTCCAGCTGATTAGATGAGCATCCCACAAGTCATCATCCTGTCAGCATGGCTAATTCTGCTATGCACAGGAAATGTGATATCATTCAATGTTTCCAGGATGATAACTTAATTCATTCATAATTGATTTAATGAGAAAACGTTTAACAACTTTGACAGGTCCCTAATGTCTGACGCTGCTTTAGAGTAGGATACTGTAGGTGGTTGACATACAGTAGGAAAGGGGCTTCCCACATTTGGCCAAATATTATTAAGATTGTTGCTCAGTCAACTGCCATGGAGGTAAACATTACAAAGGTTTGTATTAGTGTTATCATCAGCATTGTTATTTAAATATCTATCTGATACTTATACCAGCATTCATTGAGATGAACTACAGAGGCGTCACATTTCCTATTACCAAATATCTGAAACTTTGGAAGACTGGAAAGCTGCCATCCTTTGTTCTGCCCAGTGTGCATCTAGTATCTCTTTAAGACCGCAGGACTCCCTCTTATACCTTCCAGTTACAAGGACACAGTCCTCCCTTGGCCAACACATTAATTGGAATCACGATGTCGTGGCACCTCTTACATCACCGAGGCACGCTTGTGATGCATAAGAGCCACTGGCACCATGGCCAGGCCAGCACAAGGACCTCTCACTCAGTGCTAAGTTCTTTCATTTCCACCACCATTTTCACTTACTAAAACTTTGACTTAAGACATGTTTTTCATGCATCCTGGCACAAATCTTTTTTTAAGAACTACATTTAAAATGTTTTTTTTTAATTTTTTTTTTTTTAATTCAAATATTCATGCATTGTAATTGTTTCAGTATTTCCAGCACTTGTAAATGTGTAAAAGTTTGAATTGATCTGCAATTATTAACTAGAATGTCCATCTCATTATTTTAATGTCTGATGTGGGTTGTTTGAGTCATGTGCACCTTAAGAGTACTATTTCAACTGTTGTCGCTGCACTTAAAGGAATTTGAATTTAATTGAATTTTTACATTTATCCAAATTGAAAGTATGGAGTTGCTTTTCCTCATATACAGTAGGCCTACGCCAAAAGAGATACACGTGACTAAAGCTTACAGTGAAGTCACAATTAGTTAATAAAACAAACATAGTCCCTCCTCTCCCACAGCCACACAGTACCTTCTCTGCTGACATGTTGAATGCATTGACATTGGCTCAAGAGGAGAATCAGATCGACGTGATGAAATGAAATCGTTTTCAAATCCCTCTGAGTAGAAAAGAAATGGTTGCAATTCCTTGGAGAAGTGTGCACCACCCGGAGAAATTGATAATAGGATTCTAAGGATGGCCATCTGGCCCTAGGAGGAACCATGAGGGTAGGGTAAGCCAGAGTAGGACTGTACCATTCAGTGTGAGGCCACACATACTGTAGCATAGGTGCAATGAGAACAGCAACCATTGCATTATGATTGTTTTGTCATTAGGTGCATACTTTAGGTTGGAGGAACCGTATGTAAGAAATAAATGTAAATTAATCATAAAATGGCCCTGATATATCACTAGACATGAAGGAATCATGGTCATTTTAAATACTTTTATCAGTGACAACAGTAATTCAGCCTGAACATTGCCATTACAAAAGTGAATTTGCAGCCCTCAACTTGTGTTTATGTTGTCATTATGTGTTTACTGTGTGTATATTATGTATTTTGGCCTGTTACGCCACCCTCCGCCTATCTGATTTTTGGCAACCTAGCTGGCAAAATCTTGTCTGGGAGGAGGAGGAGAGGATACTATGCTCTGTAGTATTTGGAATGTGATTGCAGTACCAGTTTTGGCCACAAACTTACATACTGCTTCTTTAAATCAATGGATTCATGCAGAAGGAGAACTTTTTCTTCAGCTATTAGATGCAAGCTGACTGTACAGTATGCCAGTCTTGACATGTTTTTCTTTAGGTGATGGTGCAGTTCAGGTACAGCACTACACACACACACACATACACACACGCACACACACACACACATTCAGATCAAGATAGATGCACAAAACAGATAAAAACACTCACCTGATGAGGTGTACTCAGGGGGCCAGCACTGGGATGGAGATTAAGAACAATGGTTGTCACCAGTTACTCACAATTTTTTTTTGCATGAACACATGTGGATGCAACATACATGTACCAGTGGCAAATAAGAGGAATTAACATCATTTAATGCCTAAGAAACCTTTCTTACTTGTCCATTGTCCAGACCTCCTTGAGTGTTCCCTTTTGTAGAGGCATTAGCTTGTATTTGCTAATTAGATGAATCAAATGTATCCCACACAGCTCCACTGAAGGTCTAAACCAATTACACAAGATAAGTGACCACTGTCTGAAGCTGCATCACCAGACAAGGCTCTAGTCCACCTTCCTAGAGGGACCTCTCGTCCCCACACCTCCTTAAAGCCCTATTTCAAATCAAAAACCGTGTCACGTCAACACCCAATACATCAACACAGCTACTTAAAGTCGTCTAATTTAAACAAGAGCAAGGTCTTTTGTTGCCATCATCCTGTCTCCTGATAAAGTTTAAAAGGCTTGTTCCAGGACCCGTGCTCCTCAGTGGGTCGAGTGAGATTGATGCTTTGTCATGTGTGCACATAGACAGGCCTACTCTGAGTGAAGAGAACCCCCCCTTCTTAGAGGGTTTCAACCCCAAACCCTCTTATGGAGCACCCTTAAAGCTTGTGCTTTGGATCACCAATGGAAACCCTTAATAGGATTTGAAGTGGTTTCAGTGGGCTACCACATGGCTCCCCACCTAAACCTTTAGGATAAGGTCAGCTGTGGTATGAGACAAGGAGGAAAGACTGTGATCCTTATACCTTTTAGCCTACTTCAATGAACGTCCTAATCTGATATAGAAAAAAAAAGACATATTGTAAAATCTCTGGAATGTTTACTGCTTACTGTTCATGTCTTGCATGGTTTATATGAGCAGGCCTACCTCTGAAATACCTTTAGACTTATTTAAAATACATAATAATAATAAACATAATAATAATAAACATAATAATAACAATAATAATAATAATAGAGTAATTTATTTTTGGGGTCCATAATACTATTTTCAATTTGTAAGCAAAATTCTGTTTGTGTGTGTGTGTGTGTGTGTGTGTGTGTGTGTGATCTTTTCTGGTGAGGTTAAATTCATTTTATTCAATTTTATGTTATGAAAAAAGTTTCGCACATTCAGTGTAAAATGTACTCATGATACAACCAAACCGAGCCAGAATCATCAGTAAAAGTAGCCTGGTTCTCAAACATAGTCCTAGTCCTACTGATGTGCTCCACGTATCCAACCAGGAGACCTACAGTATCTCCACTTGTTCCTGTTCGCCTGAGATAGCAAACCAATCAAGAACTGATTTCTAGCCCAACATGATGGATGCAGGCTTAACACATGTTGTATTTCAAACTGAGATGCATTCCACTCTGTTTCTCTCTAATCTGTACATCATTGGACTGACTGGTTGTAAGCACATCCAATGGCTAAATATGCATTTTGATTCATGTCTGTTAATCCCGCCTGATGATGACATGAAATTGACCAAACTGATATGCATAGCCAAAGCAGACTAGTCTATTGATTTGTTTTATGTGCATTGCCTACATACACCATGTGTATTTCTTGGATGTAATATTTTTTATGTCCACAAGGAGGAGAGCCAATACAAATTAGTGCAACATAGTGTACAGTACTCGTAAGCAGGAAATAATGACATATTGGCCTTTTAAGATGTTAGGATAGCACTTCCACTCTACACAGAGGACAATAGACTACTTACAAAATCAATTGTTGAATATTTGTGAACCCCAAAATCTTCATTAACCTGGTCAAAGTTAAGCCAGATTTAAAACATCAATGTACAAACAGTTCTTTGCTTACATTCCCATGCACAACATATTGTGAAAATTCTATAGGAAGCATTACTTCAGATGAGTTGTTTTTGTACTCTAAGTTGGGTAAGAATGTGTCTTAAACCGATCTCCTTTCTCTAAGTTCTGCTATAATCTACCAAACTCTCAGAGTTAAGCCCAAGTTCAGTGGACTGGATCTGGTTCAGTTCAGCAGCCTTCCCTGCATACATTCTGATCACCAGAGTCTAGACTAATGGATTTGCTGGCAAGACTGCAAACTCTTGACAACCACATGACATTTGGCACAATGCCCAAGAAAGGCCAATGAACTTGCCCACTGTGGTGCTGTACTTCAGGCCTTAAAGGGACAGCCTCTATTTCCACATGTCAAATAAATGTAGGGCCCAGACTTTGTCAGGCGAGGATAATTAAAATGGTCAGGGACAGTAAATTTGGATAGCACTGCTATGAAACAGTCACGCATTAATAATGTTGGTTAATGGTTGATTAAAGGCTGTTAATGGATAGGCCTATGTGTGGTGATAGTCTACAAATAAAAATAACTCAGTCTAAACGGACAAACAATTAGAAGTTTTCCAAACACAGAGAATGAGAATGTGCAGGAACTTGACCTCTGAAGTGGTCACAGCCAGTCTTGGACTTCCTATGGGATGCACCACACCAGAGGAGAGCTCCATGAAGGCCAAACAGGAAAGTATACAGGGCTATAGGTAACAGAAGTCCATCCGTTGGGTGCTCCGGCACAGTCCACCACGTCTGCGCTGCCTTTGAAAGAATTTTCCTAGTGAGAGGAAGGAGCAGTGAGAAAACAAATAATAAAAAAAGTGTCCACTGTCTTTTAAATTGATTCCTTTTTTTATTATTATTTTTGAGTGTTTTTGTGAAGCTATATTGGATGATTTGTCACGCGTTACTGTACCAGACGTTCCTCATAATTATTGCAGGAACATTTGCTCTGTCTCATACTAAACTCCCCAAAGAGAACAGATGGGGATTCGTGCACCATTGCATGGGGGCATGCCAAGGTTCTCACACGTGGCACTGAGAATGCACAGAGTGGTTTCCCCGTCACCTCACGAGACCTCGGTCTGGAATAAAATATGGTTCTGTGTGGCTCTGCCTTTCCTCCATTGCTGGATTGCCATCATTACAGTGTGTGACAAATGAGTTTCAAATTCCTCACAAGGTCAAAGGTTGACAAAAAGGTTGGATTCACTGGATGTTTCATAGAGTTTCCTTTTTTCCACCAAACATTATCCACACTAAAATAACATGAAGAAAAAATAAAACATGCTTCCTTCTCACTACTTGCCTACAGTGTCTTACCAGTAACATGCACTGATGGTGTGAAGGGGAGAAAATTAATAACAATGCTTTTTAAACTAATTTAATGTTGATAAATTATTTGAGACTGGAAATTTGCAGTAGCCTACAGTAGGCCTATAGAAGTGTCATGGGAGGCCATAGAAGAACTTTGTTATTAGGGGAAGTATTTTGCTTTCAAAAATGATAACCTCAAGATCACACTTCAGTTTGATGCTGGCAGATGCCATGTACAGTGATGGAAGAGGGCCTTCCCCAATAGTCACTCTTGTTGTCTCTATTTCTAGCTTATTAGGCATGGAAGTGCGCAGCACAAACATAATATTTTGAGTTTTCTTTTTGTTTCCAAAATTAAATGGCCTTAGCTAATACCAAACAAATTTAGAGTAGGCCAACGAAGTGCCTGCAATGTGCCTAAAATGTATAAAAATATATGAATGTGGTATATTTATTATATTATTGTATACTTTTATATTAAATAGGCCTACAATTTGGCCTAGGCAGTACTGTCCCAGCTTACTGCACTGCCTGAATTACGCAAAAAAAAAAAAAAGAAAAAGAAAAAAAGAAAAATCTTCTTTTTGTTCCTAACACAGTAGACTATAAAATCCTAAAACAGTTGTACAGTGGCCGTGGACCGCTCAATCTCTTGATCTGCTCTGTTACTGAGGTAGCCTAGACTTTGTCGGAAGTCTGATGTTAGCAACGATAAATGGCTTTCAGTTTCACACAGTCAGCAAAGTTTCAGCATTTGATCGGTTAGCCTAGATAACTTCGACCTGTGCGAACGTCTTCCCGAGATGCCTCCAAAAATGCACGAAAACTGGAAGGTCATCAAAGCTGCCTTAGCATTCAAGTG
>JASCIP010000173.1:13203785-13214117 GCA_034783695.1 Sardinella gibbosa | reverse complement strand
TTATATGATTACCAAATGTGAATTCAAGCACCAAATTACCAAATTAAAATACTGTTTTGAGACCAGAGGTCTCGCAGCCTCTAAAAAGGTACATTGGCACCACAACTACTACTTGACAACTGCTGTTCTTCAATCATGCTGTACGCTGCATCATAGGCTAGTTCATAAGATTCTAAATACACCACGTTAATGCATTAGATATATTCTTAAGAGAGACAATAGCCAAAGCGCCATTCCAAAGTGAAATTTAATGAAGTCATAAACCTTTCACAAAATGGGCAGGCAAAATAAATTAATAAGGCAAATCATTCTTAAAAACAGTTCAAGGAACCTGCAATAAAACAAATAAAAATATCACAATTCTATTTTTTTTCAACACATATCTAGGCCCTTTATCACAAGTGAATATGCAGACATCCTGGACAGACATTTAAAATAATCTCTTTCTACATCACCTCACAAGTTGTACTGGCAAGCTGTACCTAGCTCCTCACAGTCAATCACTGCTAACATAAAGCCTAAACCGAAGAGTGCTTTGAAAAAAAGACTTTTTTTCCGCTTCTCGATGGAATTAGGAAAACACGAATGGTAAGAACGAATGTGACAAACTGAAGAGTTAGAGGCCTTTTAGGGTGTGTCCTAACGACTGATAAGTCTAAAACAAATCACAGAAATTATGATAGCAATTGCATTAAACAAAAAAAAAAAACAAAACAAAAAAAAAAAAACACATTTGTATCACTGAACCCATGTAGCGCCACTGCACTTTAGTCTGATTACATATTATGTGCTTCTCAACTCTGGATGCTACCAGTGTGTTTAATGATGACCCTAGGCAAAATAACAACATTCAACATGCTTGATTTCATTTTGCTAGGCCACAGGTGTTGGAGCTCATTGAACAGCACGGTGCAGGTTGCTAAGGTCCTTCTGATCTACACTGTACTGTATGAGGAAAAGAGTTGGCCTACACATCTCACCACACTGTTCCCTTCAAGTTCTTTCAGACTTTGTTGGCCTGTAGCAAAGCGGACACACATCGCAAAACAAAACACCTAATCGTCTCCTGGCAAGAAGACATGACGGAACACTACATGATGCCCTAAAAGAACCAACAGTTTTGTTTTGTTTCGTTTTTGTACTCGAGGACAAACACAATCTGAAGTGTTTGCAGAGGCAGAGACTACCACAGCGTGGTTCAATACCATGTTGGTCAATATCATCAGAAGGTCTCCACAGGTGTCTTTGGTGTGCCATCTTTGTGACCTCGAAACGTGTTTTAGAACATCAATTCCTCATGAGCTTCATGAGTGCGACGCATGTGTGCAGCAGGCCACACACCCCTCCACCCACGTCACTTCCAATTCTCCTGAGCGTCTCTCACAGCCGACAGATCCATCTTGTTGCTCCAGCAAGCCAACCCCCCTTGCTTCTCCCCCATAGCCCAAAATAACTGTGTCTGTCTGGGACACTTGGCGTTTGTCTCTGGCTTTGGGGGCTACTTCCATCCCAGGGCAGTGTTCCTTTCGGGAGGACTCTACGTCCGCCGCCGTTTGGCCCCGCCGGGGCTGGAGGGGTTGCTGGAGCTGAGCACCTTCTCGGTGGCCCGGTTCCGCTTCCTCTTCTCCCCCACCACCTCCTTGGGCTGGGCGGCCTCACCCTGGGCCCTCTCGGACCGTTCCCGATCCCTCTCCTTTTCCCGCACGCTTGGCTTCTCCACGGCCATTTTCACCGAGGAGTTGCTGCCTGTCAAGACAGGGAATAAGGGGGGAAGGAAAGGAGGGTAGGGAGAGAGAAAAAAAGAAAGAGAAAGAGAAAGAGAGAAGACAGGGAGATGGCAGTTCAGAAAGGATGAGAGTTGGACAAAGACCTTCTCTGTTCTTAAAACTCAGGTGGCTAGTCTGAGATTCAGAGCTTATTCATTGAGCAATTGCATTTGTAACATTGCCATGTCAATCCCAAAATACAACAAAAAATAAATAAAAATGGGATTGACATGCCAAATTGAACATCCTATGAAATGCAGACATTTTACAAAACATGACCAACACAACACTCATTTCAATGAGTAAAAAAGGCAATTTGGTCAGCCATTCAAGTGCTGTGCTTCTGTGTGTTGAAACACACACACACACACAAATTTCCGCAAAGTTGCAAGGAACGAACATTTGAAATTTTCTCCAAATTCATGGCCCGAAACAAAAAGGGGTGACGGACAACATTGTGCATGTCCACAAACATTGTCCATGGGATCCCAACTGCTTGAGCACCTCTTTGATGGGGGGCTCAGGAAACAACTCCACCACCATGTCTCAATGCATGCAGGACAACTGCTATGACTTCACATGCGAGTGGGTTCGAGAGTTTGTCCTGCATCACATCAAAATACTCTTGTGGCCAATCGGTCAAGATAGGATATCTGTTGCATGAGACCAAAAGACAAAACATTCAGAAATACGGACCCATGATTATCCTGGACTTCATGGACTTTCATCATGGTGTAAAGAGGAAGGTTCGACAGACGACAGATTTGAAATAACCCCACTGCTGTGGAAGTGTTAGCCATGGGAAGAAAGGTTAGAAGGTTCCGCATCATTCGACTGCCTTTCAATACGCACTCCACCTCAACTAGCCACCACCATGAAGCATGCCACGACACACCTTAGTCCCTAGCACCTCATCCCTCTAAAGGACAAATACGAAACTTAGCTCATGAAAATTAAGCATGCCATGCTTCTTTTTTTTATAGATGTTTACACACAAATGACAGGACATTACTGTTTTTCTCCAGCCAAACTGCAAGTACAGAAAATAGGGGTGAGAGGGAAATAGAGACAAGGAGAGAGATGAAGAGGTGATGGAGAAGAGGGAGGGGGAGGAGGAGAAGATGAGAGAGAGAGAGAGAGAGAGAGAGAAAGAGAGAAAAAGAGAGGCACATGGTGTGTGTGCTCTCTGATGTTGCCCTACAGCGGTCTCTGGTCTTTAACAAGGTCAAGTTGGAGTTTTGGAACAGAGCAGAAGAGATCTTCTGTCCATACCTCTCAATATCCTGGCCAGCCATACTGGGACCCAGACCTTTGAAAACGAGACACAAATGACCAGTGTGAGGGGCGCCAACGTTGCGTGCCAAAAGGGGAGAACGTTCCAGAAAAAGAGAGATGCAACGACGCACGCGGGTTCAAGGTTTTTTTTTTTTTTTTTTTTTTTTTAAGTGTGCGCGTCAGAAGGAACGAAAGAGAATAGGATAGGAAAGGAAAATACATGAAGTGATCAATGCAAGTTTGAATAAACAAGAAAAGAACCTTCTTCATGTGTTGCAGGAGGATCACGTTCCTCTTTAAACTCCTCCTTCACATCATCTTCTGAGCCCAGTTTACCTGTTCAAATGACAAAAGCAGGCCTACTTTCAGCAAGCACTCTTAAAACATTTTGGACTGGAAACAGTAAATACTTCCCAAGCAGAGACAGTAGTGCAAAAGTAATGAAATGTAGGAGTAATGTGGCATGCTTACCTTCTTTCACCTCTTGAATGATCTCCTCTGGTAGAACAAAAGTCTTTTCGGAGTTTGGGAAAGGTAATATTTCGGATTCATGCTGTAGTGGGCAAATTCAGAATGTCAAAACGTCTAGTTTCTATGCCAAAAATTTCAATGCATAAAATTTGAACAAATGTATGTCTGTCCTGGAATACTCACCAAGGCCTGCATGTCATACATTGTACTAAGGTGGTCCCAGATGACTTTCGACGATACCTGTCTGCCAATATTCTGACTGAACTTGTCCCGAATACATATCATGTGAAAGTGCCGGTTCACACCTGCATTACAGACATGATTTCAAACTGTTCAGATAAAAACATGTGACTTGATATGACCCTCACTGATTATAAGTGGCAAATCTAAGAAAAGCCTATCTTGTATCCTGTATTATTGAGGTAAGGTTAGCTAACGTTAAGAGGAGTTAACGTTAGCGATTGTAGAAAGGCCAAAGACACGCATATCAGCAGAATAGCTAACTTTACGTTTAATTTCTACGTTGTCTTTCCAGTATTTTGCAATTCAAAACACATTTTGGGTACAATTTTTCAGGCAATGTCAACTCTTCGCATGTTTCATAGCTGATGGTTCCATGCTAACGCTAGCTAACTTAGCCTTGTTGGGGAAACGTTGATGGATGAGAAACGCCATAGACACAACTAGAGACGGTTCTGCACTTCGCTTGACTCGACAAACTAGCAACATGAATATTAGACGTGGGGTGAGATTTATGGTATAAAAGCCCACCGAGACCAACCATATACCGGTATAATTTATAGCTAACATGTACATTTGCACGTTCCTATCCGTTTCATGTTAGCCTGTTAGCAAATGCTAGCTAGAGACTGAGGCCTAGCGAATCGGCTACTATTAGACGTTTTATGTGAGGAATCTAAATTCGCTTACCAACAGGTTTATGACCCAGCATGGCGTGAAAGAGGCACACCTCCACCTCTTGACTCCAAATTACCGACTCATCTGTAGAACTTAGCCCAGAGTCGGCTTGTTTCTCGTCCGCAGGAACGGGCTCTGCTTCCCCCATGTTTCAGACACACAAACCAATCAGACACCAACAATGGGTCCCGCTGCCACACACTGCAGACTGTTGATGATAGTAGAGGAAACAGCGCCCCCCATGATCATAACTGACTGCGTTTACAACATTTGGCGACATTGTAACGTCTGCAGTTCCACAAAGTAACAATAAATTTGTAACTTGTAGCGTTCGTGTGACAATTTTTTTTCGTCGTGTATTTCCATCTGATCCACAGATACAGATCAAGTATGCTGATTTTCTCTGTTTTCTCAAAATGAAAAAATATGTTTAGCACCAATTTATTCATAATAGTTCACTATCTGTGATTGTGATACTATGCTGGAATCGCACTTATTGGCTAATGTTATATGTATAAATGAGATTATCATAAAACAGCTCTTGTGATTCTGGTAACGATAATACCCGCACAATTATACATATATAGCTGGGCCTTGTAGCCTTGTTAAAGCCTTGATCTCTCTCCGTCAGTTCAGAGGGTCTCCTGCCTTGAAAGCAATCCCTCCATTAACATGTTCTTCACAGAGCTGTTCCACATGCCTTACTACGCAATTTGTTATCTTCATGTCGTCTTGCCTGTATATGCAAAATATTTTATTGGGATTTAATGGATGGTATTTTGCAGAGTTTATAGTGATGTAGGCTATAGTGACATGATATAGCCTAGTCAATGACACTTTTAAAACTCTTTTGAACAACCTTAATGGTTGAATCCGCGTATACAAATCGAGCTAAGCTGTGAATTTATTATCTGAATTAACTCACTTTAAATTTTGCGATATTGTGCGATCTGCATCATACTGCCACCAGCAAGCTGGTTAAATACATGATAAATAGCATAAAAGTGTCGCGTGATGCGTATTTACCGGCACAATTCATAATCAAACACAATAGCAGATCTTTCCACCTCATTCGACTAACAAAGGCCAAATGCGAGCCATTAGTTTGCACATAGGCACAGTGGAATGTGCAATCATGACAATATGCAAACAAAGACTTTACGTGTAAAAAAGAAACCACAAGATGGCGACAGTCGACAAAATATTGCCAATCTTTGCATGGTCATGCATTTGCATCGCATCTTTGGTAAACTGTTAATGGGGTTAATTATAACAAAAATAGTAGGCCTAACAGAATCATCGTATTACGGCATTATTACACATGTGCTATTTTTAATATAAAAAAAACGGTTTTGGCGGCTGGCCACTTTTGATTATATAAGATAGTTTGGCATTGCATTATTTTATTAATTATGTCTTTACCGTGATTTTTCAGAGAGAACCGCACAAACAATTTGACTTATCTTTGTCAATAGTAGCCTAGTGACTTTGTAAATAGTATAAACAGAGGCCCTCAGATAACCTAGGCCTACTTTATTATTTTTAATGGATAAGCCACATCTCTTCGTCAGTAAATAAGTGATATCACATTTTTAGCAAGTGGTGGAAAGGCAATGAAATAATTAATTCATGATCAGGGTGTAATTAGCCATATAAAATAAATACAGATACTTTTACAAAAACACTTTACATTTAAAGTTCTCTCAACAGAGAAAGACTGACGTGTCACATGGCATTGCAGAGGTTAACAACAGCGCGCTTTAAATTACGCCAAATCTTCTTCTCTGATGCAATGTTGTTCCAATTTCCTACAGTGCGATGCACACAGCTGCAGCCGCTGCCGCTCCGAGGGCGAGTCAGTGTGGGATTGTGTTTGTGTGATAGCATTGTGCCAAGGGCAGGGAAGGGCAGGCGGGCCCAGACTGAACGGCGCCGCGGCACACCTGGGGAAGTTCAGGTTAAATAGCTCCACATTCCTCGGCGCACAGCTGATTGAAACATTAACAAACAGTAATCCGCGAGCCAAGCTGCAGATGGGCCGGGAGCGCAGCCAAGGAAAGAGGCTCACTGTGCACACACACACACACACACACACACACACACACACACTGAGGGGGTGCAAGTGTGTGTGTGTGTGTATGTGTGTGCGTGCGTGCGTTAGTGCGTGCGCGCGTGCGTTGAGGCGTTTAGGCGCACGGGTGCACAAGTGTTGTGAGTTTTTTCTCTTACTTTTAAATTTCGCCAGTATGTTGTGTTTAAATATGACTGACAAAAAAACAATAATAACGGAAACAGAATGCAAATCTCGGAGGTAATAGATGCTATGGATAAGGGACAGTTTGTATCTCAACTGTATGTATTGGGTAATAGGTGATGATTATTCCCAAAATTTGGCAAGCTTCACTGCATTTAATTCATGTGATTCTTGCTGATGAGTCATCTCTAGTGGGATGAAGATTTCTGTGATGTCAGTTCCAGGCATTTTAGCAGCACAGTGCATAAGAGCTGTTACGTTTGACCCTTTTTCTCGTGGGTACAGTCAGGCTGTATCCGTGTGATTGTAGAACACTACAATTGTAAAAAGTATAATAATACAACTGTGCATCAAACGTTTTCCAAAATACTTTTTGTTTTAATATAAACATCATTTAGGTACATTGTAATAAAACAATATTGACAATTGGCACAAAATGCATTGTAATATACAATACAGATATAACTCAGCAATCTGAGAAGTTGGCATTTTTTACAAAATATAAAATTCTTCTCTAAGTGTACGTTCAGAATTCAAAAATACAAAAAGAACAGGAACGATGGAATTGACATTGTCTTTTGGAGGAATCCCAGAAGGCAATAGGCAATATTAAGAGTGATTGTTGTGATGCTATGTCGGCAACTGTCCATACAGCTAAACCTAAGTCACATCAGGGACCTCCACTCCTGGTTGGTCACTTCTGGCTACACCAGTCTCTCCTTGTGCTCGTCTACTTGGGGAGTACACTATCAACTCGGCGCCTCAAGAATGCTTCGTCTCGTCACTTCTTGATGCAAGTTGTGGGGCGAGACGAAACATCGCCGGTGACAGCATCCCGTGTTCTGGATGATGCTACTGCTTCTGCTGTTGCTTCTGGTGTCTCTCTGAGAAATCAGCGACAGAGGATTCTGTCATCAGAGCAACCATTCTGGAAGAGGAAAGAAGATGAGACGTTAGTTTCATCATATTTAATAGAGCTTTTGAACCATCATAAGCTGTCAGCGCAGCCAGAGGTTACAGAACCTTCGCTTGCGACACTTATTATTATTATATTATTATTATAACAACAACAATTTCAGCATTTCAACGATTTCTTACCTCGACAGAGATGCTGCTTAGCTCCGCGTTGAGGGTTGTCAGTGGCGTGCGAGAGCCCGAAGCCACTTGCTGACGGTTCATGCCCGGTGAGTCGAGTTCGATCTGGAGGTCCCAGATGTAGTCGATGACGTGCTGGAGGATCTCCATCTTGCTGGCCTTCTTGTTGGCTGGCAAAGTGGGCACCAGCTCCTTGAGCTTGCTGTAGCAACTGTTCATGTCCTGAAGGAACATGCTCATCTGCTCGTCCAGCAAGGGGATCTTGCACTTGGAGATGGCCAAACTCTGTTCAGAGAGACAGCGAACCATGTCCTCGCTGCCAACCTTGCTCTTCAGTGCGCAGGTAGATCCAACAACCTTCATCTTTACTTTGCGAACTTGAGAAGAGAAGCTTTCAAAAAAAAATGTAGCTGAGTATCTTCGTAATGACAGCTAAGCGACTTGGTTTGCTGCCAGTAATTCCCTTGGTCTGATGAGCACAACACGTCGAGTACTTTGTGACAGTTGTGAATCTAAGGGAAGCGGCCGCTCTACTTATGTTCCTTGAAGACCTGTGGGAGTGTCCTAAACGGGGTAAGTTAGAGCATCCTGACCAATGACTGAATCCAGCTTGCAGGCGCGTCCATCCCTTTCGTTTGATTCCCCCAATAGCAACTCCGAAGCAGTTATCAACCTGCACAATCTGTTAGAGGATGGTGTTACAAATGGAAACAAATGTGTGTTTTTTTCTACGGTTGCAATGTGGGAACCCAGCTGTCCGTCGCCCGGGGACTTTGCAGGTGTAGTGATCGCCTAGAGGCGTGGGTGGGAACATATCATAAAGAATGCAGCAATTACTTTAGATGAATAGGCTTTTAATTGATGCCTTAACCACGACTGAAATAGCTATACATGTCTTTCTTTGACAGTGCAATGACAGAAAAAATAGCCCAATACATGCAAAAGTGAGAGGACCACCTTACAGCTACTGTTATTTTTTTTTAATTGGCATAGGAAGTAAGTAGGCTAGTGTTAAGACATTTCAACAAGTTTCTATTTTTAATTTCAGCAAGTTTCTATTTTTAATTAATTAGCCATTGCATAGTGTACATTGTGATTAGTGCACCAGTAATATGAAATTTGACAGTGATTTTCAGTATAGGCTAGTAAATCATAGCCTAAGTGGAATTCTGTATGCAACAGAAAACGCGTTTTCAAGAAATACGTTTTAATCTGTCATGCATTTAAACGGTCTTTTCCCTGCTACGTCCTCATAAATACATAACATGGAGTTTTATATTAATGAAAACATAAAACATAAAGTGCAAGTATAAAATGCAAAATCCAGAACGAATATGCATCATTAAGTATAGCCTGTAACTTTTGCATAAGACTATTCCCCCTAAAAGAATATATTTTCACACCCAGCTCCTTGTGTTGAAGTTCCCAGAGAATAAATTTACAGAGCTTTTCATATGTTCCCACTGAGTGTGCAGGCATGTGTGCGAGTATGTGTGTGTGTGTGTCCGAGTGTGTTGAAATAGCATTGCTCTGCTCTGAATCTTCCCCAGATTGTCCAAACAAGCCGAAGCAGACTGGCAGGCGCCAGTGTCGTGACGTCACCCATTCATCCAATCCCTGACGGCTGTCAGCCTGGCGCCGAGCGGGCGGTGGCCATGGAGACCGCAAACAACGGGCTCGCACTCCCCCCCATTCACCTGCACAGTGCAAACTCTGAGAACAAACTAGCTGCCGGGGATCGTCATTCATTTATCACGTTAAACCAGTCTGTGAAGAGATTACCACCCCGCACACCTGCAAACTGCCATTGTCGCTAGCTTGCTCGATCAACTTCCAAAAGCGAGCCAGAGAAAAGGAGAGGGGGCTTTGAATCGCTGTGATAGTTCCTGGATGCCTTCAGATAGGTTTCCCCTCTCTTTAAAACAAATTCCTTTAGTCATTCATTCCTTAGCACATATTTCAACAAGAACGGGCTATTTCTTTTAGCCTAGCCGACCATTTGCTTGTTGATTTATTTAAGGAATAGGCTACTGGAAATGCAGTTTTTGCTGGATGTAGGGAAGAACTATTTAAAAGTTATTTTATGTAGGCTAAACTAAGGCATTACACATTTTAACCATAATTGTGCACAACCTATGCATGGTGCACACTATTCTCTTCTCTCTTTTTAAAAGTTGCACCATGCACATGGTTTTCATTTGTTTGCTTTTTAAGTAGTTTAGAAGTTGTGTTGTTTGTTTTAATAGTAACTTAAGTATTATATCTGCACTGATGAGTGCGGAGACAAATCTTTTTTTGTGTTGTATTCACATTTAGATGAAGCAAATCAAATGCTTAGGTTAACATACAAATTATGCTACTAATAAATTACAGGCTCCACCATTCGCAGCCAAAATAACATTAGCTTTGATTAATTATAATTTCCAGTCTAAACCAGTAAGTGTTACAATATCTTGTACAAGACCATTGTATTTACATAAATAATTGCTAAACTGCTGTTCTCCTCACCTATATTATATGCCCACTGCTTTCTTTCTTTTTATTTATTTTTAT
>JASCIP010000173.1:12388353-12401082 GCA_034783695.1 Sardinella gibbosa | reverse complement strand
TACAGTTAAAGTTTGCGGCTGTAAACACACACACACACACACACACACACACACACACACACACACACACACACACAATTATCATTGTCTCTTATGGAACCTTCAGGAAAATTAAGGAGGAGCCTTTGGGCATGAAAAAAATTTTAGGTAGAGCCCTTGGGCATGATTGACATCTGTCAATCACATAACTACCAGACTCCACATGGCTTCACTCTGCATATGCTTTGGTAAAACTTTTGTCTCCATATTCAGTTGCTCTAAGCTTAGAATACTTAAGCATAAGTGGCTAAGCACACAACACACAAATCTATTAAATAGAGCCACTTATACTTATGCTTAAGTATTCTAAGATTAGAATTTTATTCACAATATTTTTTTCTCTTAAGGCAAAATAGTGTATTTTGGAAGCTTTAATGATCATTTTTCTGTGTAGCCTAAGAGGGAGACAGAACAATAGAAGACTGTAGTAAGTAGAAACGTCCTACAATTCAGTCAATATTGACTTATCTGATGGCCCTCAGTAAGTCCACCTTTCACAAACACCACTCGACACCATTACCGCTCCCGAGGTAAGAGAACAGATGACACACGAGAATAGGTTAATAGACTGTCACATTGCCCTGCCTTGTGCATCTGGCTTTGTAAGAGAAAAGTGATTTGAATGACACATCAACATTCAATGCAATATTATTATTATTATTATTATTATTATTATTATTATTATTATTATTATTATTATTATTATTATCATTATTATTATTATTGTTATTATTATTCAGGGTATAGGCCTAGCTATTGTTTGTTCTTCTTCAACGTGGAGATTTCGGTAGCGTCTGCAAATGATAGATATCTTACAAACAAAAAGCGTGTAATTTTGTGGGGCCTGAACTGCGGGCCTGTGTAAGCCGGAGAGACTGTTCACACGCCCTGTTGATGGCTGGCTGCATTTCAGTGCAATCATCGAAAACAGGATAAGCTCATATTCAATGAATTTGGGCGTGTGGAAAAAGATTATGCCGTTCAACAACGAATGCGCATGTATAGCAGACAGATAAAAGACATGTAGACAATAACAGACACTAACAATACAACTGATCGTCCATTAGTAACAATTTAATGTAGATGTGTACAGTGAGTATCACGCAAACAGGCCTCTGGTTATTCATTCGTCATTATTCTGAGCAGGCGTACTCCCCAGGCCGTCCAAATTATGAATTGGATTCAGAGAGCCAAGATATGACACAAAGACGGTGGTCAGCACTGACCAGAAACCGGTGCGTAATCTCAGATGAGGTTACTATGCTGTTGGTCAATTTCCCTAACACGAGCCTTAACCAAATCGGCAACAGCGCCACAGAAATAATTCACCTGCACCGAGGCGTCAGGACCCGGAACAAGGATATCCAGCTTTGCGCTCATTAAAACGGTGTTCTACATAGCGATGCATTTGTCGAGTTTTTTGCAGTTTGTCCATTCTACTGTAATGCCCTTCACAGTCAAAACCTAAGATTGCCTTTCGAGATCACTGGCTATACAGTCAAAACAGATAGTGCTACATTATCCGACGTTAGTCTCCTTTGCTAACCAAGACGCGTACTATGTCAGGAAAACCACATTTCCCTTTGTTATCAATGTAGTCATGGACTACTAATTTCCGTCTATGCTCTTACCCATTTCTGTGTTTATTGTCGTGCCGTTTTTTGTGTCTCACGGGCTGTAGCGGTATATTGTCCGTCATTGCTGCCGCCTATGTTGACAGCAAAGCTGCCAGTGTATCTGAGCTAGCTGGGCGGAGGCTAACTGTCAAAGAGCTTGCGCCAGACTGGTTGGCCTCTCCTATAGCTTAGACTCCTCTGCCCGTCGCTGTCACCGCTTGATTCACGACCACTGGTAGTGCTTTTGGAGAGGCGAGGTCCGCCTCAAATATTTAAAGTTACCGGTCCAACTGGCAATTATGTGAGCATTCTTAAAAAGCACCCCCCCCCCCATTGTGACTTTTTTCAATACCCACGTATTGGCACATCAGTCTCTGATGTCGCAGAGATTGTGGGATCATGTTAATCGAGACAAGGCCACATGCGCTCACCAGTGGACATTGGAGTGAACGAGACATGCAAACCCAGTCAAAGCAGCCGAGGTCAGTCGGGTCTTAAAAAAATATATGGTTATCCACATGCAAAGATGCTGATTTGGGAACATGGGTCAGAAATGAGACATAACATTTCAGTGGGGAGAGGCCTCTCCACGAACGGCCGAGAAGAGGCCTAAATGCCATATAGCCATCTGGTTCAGGTCTAAATGTAAAGTACAAAGTCTACGATGGTTATATTGTGGTTAAGAGGTTTCAGATACATCAAGCTATCTATATTGTAGGCTAATGGGCTTCATGTTGCCCTCTGGTAGCCAATTCAACTTTGCAGAATTGTTCACTCGTCTGCAGTGGAGAATTAAGTTAAATTTGAATTTCAATACAGAGTATTGAGGGCAGTTTTATTATGGAACATTTTCTGAATAAGAACATTCACAAGAACCAAATTCACCCCACAATTTTATTCTGAAAATAGAGTGGATGAATGGTAAACAAAAAGCACAAATTTACAAAAAGTCTACACTGTAAACAAGCCTAAAACTGACTCACCATTTATGAATCGTAATACAAGACCCCTTTAGCTCAGTTCTGACAATTTTGTAACATTTTGAAAAAGGCACAACTTGGTAATGCATATACATTTAAATCAGAGAGGAACAATGGGAGTCTTGGTCTATTCTGAGCAAGAGATGTGCAAAGTGTCCCACAATACATTCATACTTTAAAACAGCACAGAAACAGGAAATACATCAGCAGTTGTGGGGCAAAGATGTAAGCATAAGTACTTACAATGCAAAGAAACAGACTATGCAGAGTTGTCCAGACTTTAAACAGTGAGAACACAGTAAAAACAAGAAAATCTGAGGTAGAGGGGTTGCCAATCAGGCCAATGCTTCATAGATCGCACGCACGCACACATACACATACACACACACACTCATGCACACTCACATACACACTTGCACTTCTGCTGCGCTTCATCTCCCATAGGCAAAGATGAGTTCTGTATTTAACACTAAAAATAGAAGGAAGGTCTGGGATTAATAAGGAACCAATATTTACTTAAAGAGGTCGAAACATGAGCCAATTTTTCTGGTTTTGAACATCCAGTAGCCTACTGAAAATAAAGACTCCAGTGTGTACATGATTGAGAGGATGGAAATGACAACTGGAAAGCTTCAGTATTAGATCTACAGTTTTGACTGAGACGAAATAGCCTAAATTTTTACATTTCCAATTTCATAACAAAAATGGAGATCAAGTGCAGCAGATGAGCATATTCGCCATCAAATAGGCTACATCTTCAGATCCACTGAGGAGCTGCAAACCCATTTTCATCCACCAAATCTGAATATGGGGAAAAAGCAATATATTATAGTAGAGAAGAAATAGTAAAAATATGAATCCAGTTACTGAAAGACAGTAAATAATAAAAGATTTGCAAAAACAATGATACTCTACCGCTACATGCAAAAATATAGAACATTTTGGTCACACACATATAGACATCAAATAGAACCTTCATTACAATCTTGTGGTGCTTGGAAAATAAAATCAAAAGAGCAAGCAAAAACAATGACCATATTCAAACTAGGCACTTGGCAAAGGATTTTTTTTTTGGTTTCAAAAGCAGATGAACCTCTAACTCACAAACCATACAAATAATTTAATATAGAAAAAGGTTGCCATCAATGTCCACACTATAGAGCATTTCACTGCAACAGTCAACAATGGAAAAGTATCTACACGTTAAGATCCTCTTTAAGACATGGTTGACATGAATGAAGGCGTCCCGACATGTTAGGCACCCAAATGCAAGCTTCCAAGAACTCTCATGAGTCCTTAGCTGGTTTAAATGAACCAGTAGCACACAAGTGTTCTTGAGAAGCTAGTTGATCTTTTGTGAGAAAACTCAAATCCTTCACTTTATGATATGCCTCGGAGGTAACAAATTTTCAAGTATGACTTACATTCAACTTCTAGAAAACAAGACTGACTTACCAAAAAGACAAAAATACCCGCATACATTAGAGGACAGGAACAGTAAATACAACTACAGTAGTTATATCAACTTCTACAAGTTACACTAAGATTTTGAATGGGTAAACAGTTCAAAAGCAGAGTATAAGGAAGAAAATGCCATCTTCAAGTTATGGAGGGAGACAAGAAAACTGTACCAGATAGCCCTGAATATTGTAGAGACTGAAGAGCCACCGTAAGCAAGTACAGAAAACATGAATATGTGAAAACCAGAAATGTTCGACATGTTGGCATAATGCTCAATCAGAGAAGTCTTAAATTAATTCACAGCAATCTTGCCTTCCTCCATGAAATGTGGGAACTGGGATTTTGGCACCGTCTCAGAGCCATTTTTCTCCATCTCGGCCACTGCAGCAGACAAACCTGTTTGCGAGCCGTCCATCTTCATCATAGCCCCTGTGGAGCCCATCAATGGTCCTCCAGCAAGAGTACCTGGTAGAGGGATCCCACCATTCTGGATTACCGAGATCTCATTGGTCTTCATGGTGAGACCATTGCTAAAGGCAGCAGCATACTTGTTCCACACGGTGGGATCAAAATTCATGGGTGGGGGTACCAGATCCTTCGGGGGCTGAATCATGTCTGGTAACATCTTGGCCTCAGAACCCATAGCGATGAGGGCCATAGGATTGTCCAACGACAGCCGTTGCCCTCTTCTTGTAGAGTTATTCCACATGTGAGTACCAACGTGTACCTGAAACACAGGAAAATGGATTTTAAGTTTGACTTACAAACTAAGACAAAGTTATATTGAGAGTGTTTATAGGCTATTTATACTGTACAAAATCTCTGAAGTATGATGAAATTTAAGTTTGCAAGTAAATCTTGGTTCCCCTTTCAGTGTACTCTCAACCAAACACACATAAATATGTTGCATTGATAAGGACCCCACAACCGATATCTGACATCTTGGGAGTAGAGAGAATGAGACCACTCTCCCCCGCATTAACTCTATACTCAGCATTAGCATGTGCTATATATATAGAACTAGGCCATTTACCTTCAGATTGCCTTTGGTTGTGAAAGCACGGCCACAGATGGTACAGGCGAAGGGCTTTTCGCCAGTGTGGGTACGCTCGTGGATCTGCAGAGCACTGGCACTGGAGAAATTCTTCCCGCAGGTGTTGCACAGGTGCTGCTTGGTGGATCGGCGAGGGGCACTGTTGGCTGAAGGCTGCATGCCTGTACCCTGAAACAGGCCCAGTGTGCCCATTGGGTTCTCTGGAGGGATCTGCATCTCAAGCTTCACCAAACTCGGGGGAACCCTCATGTAGGGCATGTTGCCTGAGGCTATAAGGGGGAAAAAAAATAGTTTGTGAATAAAGAGTCATATCTTGCCACATGGTAAAATCTGTTTTTTCTATAAATCACCTACTGTTGGTGGAAAGATGGAATAAATAAACTCTTTTCTTCATTTGATATTACATTACATTACACTGCACACACATACTCCTAACCTGGTACACATAGAGCACTGAATTCCCATCACTCACCAAATTCTCCATTTGAATAGGGCAAGCCTGGTTCTTCTTTAATCAATTTGGGAACAAAACTGGAAGAGGTCAGGTCCAGTGCACCATCACTGGAATCTTGCTGACCACCATCTGAATCTGGTTTGGAGGTTGCATCTACAGAGGCAGACTCCGGGGACTTTGACTGGTTACTGCCTAGATGACTGTCCACTGGTGATGCTGAATGGAAGGAGACCGAGTCAGACACAGCTGGACTGCGCCCGTTCTTATAGTCTTGCTCAGCATGGGGAACGTTACTGGATGGAGAGTCCTTGAGGCCACCATCACTATCTGACGCAGTGCTGCTCTGTCGCTGTAGATTCAGTGCCGCAGTCAGGCTCTTCATATGATTCTCCAGAGCAGCAATGCCTGTGAACATCTGTGAGGGTGCGTGTAGGGTTGGAGTCTCATCTCTTGACGCATCAGGGGGGCCATGGGGGACCAGTGGATCAGAGGACAGATTAGCCGTTTTTTCTTGGCTCCATTTCAGAGTCATGTTCCTCAAGACTCTCTTGCAGGTTGCTGGATGAGCCGTCAATCAGAGATTTGTCCTCAGTCAAGCTTGAGTCCATGGAGTCTGGTCCGTCAAACTGCGTCTCAGGCACTGGCGTGTTGGGGATCTGGCCCCCCATATGCATGCGGATGTGCTGCTGTAGGACCACAGCATTGGTAAACTTCTTCTGACAGATTGGGCAGGAGTGCTGCATCTTCAGTGGCGTGTTGGACCGGTGCACACCATAATGAGCTTTGAGGTTACCTTTGGTGGAGAAAGCCCGACCACAGATCTTACACTTGTATGGACGCTCACCAGTGTGTGTGCGGTAGTGCATCTTGAGAGAGCTCTGGCAGCTCAGAATGCGGTGGCAGATGACACACTCATTGGGATCGTTGGTCCTCTTCTCCAGCCCATCCACCATTTGCTGAAGTTTAGTTGTGCCTAATCCATCAGCACTGAGCACTTTGCCATTCATATGCTGCAGTCCAGACAGAGTCTCTGAAGACTCTGGTGTCTGCTCCATGCCCATCTCTTGTGGAAACATATTGGAGTTAATGGAGGTACCATCACTACCAGAGGAGGATGGCCTTTGAGAGTATGGGTCAGCACTCAAGTCAAAGGGTTTGTACCCTTGTAGTACAGATGCTGGGAACCCGGATGCAGGCATACTTGATGGTGGTTTTCCATCTATAAAGTTAGACTCCTCGATTGGCACGGACATGCCAAATGGAATGCCACTGCTGGTAGGAATGTTGTCCAAATGTTCTGGAACAGGGTGAGGATTCATCTTGATGTGTGGATACTTCTCCTTGTGCCTCTGGAAGTGCACCTTCAAGTTTCCTTTGGTAGTAAAGCGGTTGCCACAGATGTTACACTTAAAGGGCCTTTCCCCTGTATGCGAGCGCAAGTGAATCTGAAGCGCACTGTCATTGCCAAATATCTTCCCACAGAATTTACACTTGTGCTTAAACGCATGGTCTCCAGAGGCGCTTTTCACCTCAGATGGCAGGCCGGTAATCTTGCTGCTGCCTTTTTTAGAGGTGTCAAGTCCTGCTGCTGCCAGCGCATTAAAAGGACTAGGGAAGGCCAAGGCTCCTGGAGACTGGGGCAACAGGTTGGGTAGCCGGCCGGTCAGGTCTGGGAGGCCCTTCAGAATGTCGGTTTTGGTGGTCATTGAGCCCAGCCCTGTGGCAAGGGGCAGCCCATTGGTCTGAGGTAGTTTACCCTGTTTCAAAGTCTCCAATGAAAGGCTCTGTGAACCAGTACGTTTCCCAATGAGTGCTGCAGCAGCAGACAGTTGCTGGGAAAGGTGAGCTCCAAGAGCCTTCAGCGGGTCAAGTGTTGCACCTACAGCAGAACTCAGGCCTTGAGGAGCCATCATGGCCACCTGGATACGAATCTGCTCCGTCAACTGAATCTGCTGGAGTTGTTGCTGTTGGAGACTCACCAGCTGCTCTAGAATCATGGGAATGGCGTGGGCTGCAGCAGTGGCCAAGTCCTCTGACTGAGGAGACTTGCAGCTAGTCAGAGACGATGAAGAGTTGTTGGATGATGAATGCTGAGTAACGGCGACTCTGGTCGATGGCATGGATTCTAATGTGACATTGTTGGAGTCGTGACGTTGAGGTGATGGCAGGTGGCCAGCATCAGCACTTGAGGACATGTCTGCTTGTGCCTCCGTCAAAAGCTCTTCACCATTACTCAGTTTACCTAGCTGCTCATCTTCCATCGGCTCCACACCAACAGAGGATTGGGGGTCAGCAGTCCCATCGTGGCTGTGCCCATTCTGATAGTCATTTGTGGCATCGTGGGGGAAGTCTGGAAGGGTTTCCTCCCTTTCACCCTCCTTCATGATAACCACCTCTTGGCTCTTAGTGCAACTCTGCTGATGTTCAAGGAACTCTGCCTCATCAAAGAACTCAGCACAGCATTTGTCACAGACCCTCGTCTCCTCCATGCGACATCTCTTCACCTCATTCCCCTCTGCATCTCCTGGCCCATCCTGTAAAGCCCCTGTGGTTCAGACAAAGACAATGGTCATTTCCCATTCAACAGTTTGAATAATCATTAAAGTATTAACAATTTTGTTATATTCATCTTGACAAAGGACTTCAATAATCCAAACTGTAATTTTAAAGTTGATATAAGGTTATATGTGGTTTGTCCAGTCATTTGCAGGCAAAAACATTTCTGTACCAATTACTCCTAACTGCTGCCACTAGGGGGCACTGAATAAGTGAAATCAGTCTCAGTACTGGCATACTAGGCATTTTACAGAATTATTAACGAAATTAGTCAAGCTATGATGAGCAACAAGACAACAGAGATTGGATGACTGGAAAATGGTTGCCAAAGATCTCATTTCCCGTCATAAAATGATCATATGCATAAGCCTTAACGAATGAAAAACCAAATGAGAATACAATTAAAGATTAATTCATTCAAAGGTTATTTCCTAATTTGTTTGTAAAATGCTTGCCTGCTGAAAAAGCTTTAGTCTGTTAAGAGAACTTGATAAATTGACAGGTAGCAAATTTAGTGAATGAAAGTCTAATTACACTAAACTGGAAAGTAGAAAAGTAGCTTATACCAATTCCATCAGATTTCTAAACCACTGTACACATACGAAAGTTAATTGATGGCTACATGCAAAGCATTTTCATATCCATCGCGAGCATTCAGAGTTACTTTGGAGAGCAACTGGCATCCACGCGGTGGCGCAACCTAACTCAATAGGTGTTTTGTTTTCTCCATTCATAGTTTTAAAATGTTTGATTTCTGGATGATTGGAGAGAAAAAAGCGTCATGGATCTGTATAATTTACATCTGATGGCAGAAATGGCGTTTAGTCTCTCCACGTTAAAGGTGTGAATGGCCGAATTAGCTTACCTATCAAGGTGTTACAATACCATCCTACAGTTTACGGTAAAAGCCAATCGACCCCCGCCCCCCAAACTGTTGAAACTGCACCCCCACCCAGCTTCATGTGCACGGTCACAAACAGCCACGGATTTAACTGTGAGGATTTATTGCTCGCCCCCGAAACTCATTCCATGCTGACCTGTTGAACACCTTTGTTTGAGAGTCGCCATTCAAACACACCGCGAACATTTTAAAAACGCACGATACATGCCCAGATCCGCCACATTCATAAGCTCCGCGGAAAGCAAATCTTATATTTGGTTAAAAAAACTAAAAACTTTTTAACCCAAACAGCTTCGTAACGTGGACACCGAATTCTACCAAAGCTACAAGCAGACTCAAACAGATGCATGCCATCAATGTACACACTTCATTACGTTTTACAACACAGGTAAATATTAATAAGGATCAAATAATTGAAAGGAACCATTTGTAACACCTGATGATAATCAACTATAACTGCAGGTAACAGGCAACAGACTCACATTTTAGGAGGCAAACTCGTAAAACTACGCACGGGATTGAACACGAAACAATAAACTGTTGCCTAATTGGTAAAGTTTTAAAGAAGAGACATAGGGCGATAAACAAAAGACAGATTTCTATCGGATCTTAATACTGTTTCTGCATTGCACATCCTTTCTCATATTCTTCCAAAACGCATGGTTAGTGCCAAGGGTCATGACTCCGGTCAAAGTGCGGCGACTGAGTAGCCTAGGCTAAACTACATAATCTTGAAAAAAATCCCCAAAGTTAAAAAACATAATCATAACTCATATAAATTTAAGTTAAGTTTCACGGACAGTCAGACTGAATTACTCACCATTTTCAATCGAACCGGGCTCTTCAGAATTGATGTGCTGTGGCTTGGATTGCTTGCGCCTCGACATGGTCCAACCATCGGGAGCAAATACTAACACTATTTACTCCTCGCCTTTACAAATTCTTCGGGCTGGAAATTTGCCCCTCAAGTAGAAATGCGCATGTCAAAGTAATTATTATTATCAATAATGCAATGCGATTTATCATGGTCTTCTGACAGCTGATTGGCTCTGGTCCAAGTGCTTACACATTATTCAAATGCGCTCCATTGATGAGAAAAGCAGGGAGAGCGAAGGGGGAGGGAGATGCTAAACCAGGCAGAGAGAGGGAGGGAGAAAGAAAGAAAGGGGAGGGAGAGTTCAGAGAGAGGAAGGAGGAGAGACGCGCATGAAGACAGACATGAATCTTACATAACATTAAAACAAATATCAGAGTACTAAATATCGGTCAAAAATACTTGGGAAGCAAAAGTATATGTTAGCCCTAACTGTTAATAAAATATTGTTTTCTGTTTTTTTTTTTTTTTTTCAAAATTCTCCGTCAAGCAAGTTTGATTATAAAGTACATACACTACTGGAAGTAAGGCAGCATTGAAAGAAACCGATTGCATTAAATGTGTTCTTTTCAGTCGATAAAGACATTTGAAATGAATCATGTCCTAATTCCCTCAGACCATGATATTTACGCAATTGGAGATCGAAAGTTCCGGGCGCATTTTGTTTCGGTATTTCACCGCTCTTAAGAAAAATATATTACGCATTTCTCATGAACGTGCTATGTGTCTCTAGGTAAACATTTCCTCGATACTCAAATCCTTACTGAAAATGTGCTTCTCTAGGCTTCATGTTTTGGTAAGTTTATTACAGTATGCAACAGAGCCTACAGTCCAGACAGTCAGTGTTGCACAAAATGATTCTCTTTCTTAACAAAATGTCCATGAAGTAGCCTAGGCTATGTTGATATGTTTTATGTAGGACAGTGCAAACAGTGCCAGGAGTAGGCTACATATACCTATTTTTCTTATAGACACAACACACAATATTAATGTTTCACTATATTTTTCTGAAGATTTGTCCACCATCCCTGAGATGTACATACACTGTACTGTACATCATTTGACATATATCTTCATTCATGAATTCACCTTTATCAGCAGAGCTAGGATATTCATCTGAGAATGAAACTATAACCTCCAATGCGCATAGCACATAGTACTACATCCATCCATTGTACAGTAGTCAATAGTGCACTATAATGTGCTTACAAAAAACACCAAATCTGGTATGCTACTAAGATTATCTCCAAAGTCAAGCTGTTTTGCCATACATGAGGTTGTATATAATTCTGTTCTAGATGGTTTGGCCCATTGATGGTGCTCTTTTTGGCACATGATGAAGCTACAGTTAGCTTCAATCAACATTCAAGGGCTCCATTTTAGGGTGCGCTGACCACTCCTGTCTCTTTGACCATGACACCCCATCCTTAGAGAGACAAACCTGTTCTTGTTTTACACACGATATTGCATTTTTTACTGATTATTTAGGCTGATTGAAGTCATCAAGTCAATCATATCAAAGTAGAAGACCCCACACTCTGAATGATCATCTCTGCTGTCTTCACAATTTTACCCTCTCTCTTCATGTCCATTATAAGCACAGTCTGTTGTGAGTTGTGAGTTTCCAATCCAGTGTAAAGTTGAAGAACATTAATGGTGGTGACCAGGCCTGGTTTTGGTGAATTTCACACCCTGAAGTCCGAATGTTGTCAGAGAATTTTAATCCCCTCTGCCCCACCCCCTCTGAGTCTGCTCAGTGCCTCAAGAGTAAGAAAGAATTTATTGCTTTCCCTGAAAAGAAGAGCCACCTCCAATACTGCCCCCCCCCCTCCCCAGGCTCAACCACACTTGCCTCATTCTCAAACACAGGAGATTGATGGGACTAAAAGTAATGGAGGGCCTTTGTCACACTCTCCAAAAAGTAAGCTGTTTACAATACCCGCCCATCCCCTGCATGAAGCCATATTTCTGGCCTAGGGCAGCCATTTTGTGCCTGGAGATGAAGCCTTGGAGGTGAAAGTGTGGATTTCATATGTTGGGTGTTATGCACTGATGACTTGTACAGATGGAGCTTATGAGGGATTCACTAATGTGTTGTGTGTGATGTCGGTCAGCTTTATCAACTTCTAAAAGTGTAAGCGCCTACCGGTGTTTATTGTAAGAACCTATAGATGGATGCAAACACAGGTCTGATATTGGGCTCACAGTATTTTCATACACAGCAATCAATCAGTGCTATTTGCTCTCTAATTTGTCAACACAGACATCGGCTCTCTCTCGTGGCACTTAAGTTTGGCCAAGCCAAGCCAGAGCAGTGGCCACTAATGGCCTTGGGCCTTCAGATAAAGATGCGTGCGTGGAACTGGCCTGCTGTTCCGTTCATTTGTGGCCCAAAGAGTGGACTCTATATATCTTATAAAAACAAATGTCCATCACAGAGAGACAGACGGGGGTGGAGTGAGTCAGAGGAGGGTGCTGTGTCTAGACGCTTTATGACTGCAATAAGAAACTACGCTTGAATCCACTGGTTCTGTGACACTCAAACTAAACTATTCTTATAGCGTAGCCGTGGGGTCATAAATCTACAGTTGTGGAGAGAGCAAGTGTTCTGTCGCTCCTTAGACTCTTTCTCTCTATTCAAGTGGAATTTTTTTTCTTCCTGAAATTAGGTGATACAGTTAAGTATGTTGACCTTATGCATTGATCCTGGTTCTCACTGTTATTGATTTACACAATCATCACAATATCAAAATAGACCTTACATGACTACAAAATAAAGAAGCTTTTTGTTTTC
>JASCIP010000173.1:10881719-10891858 GCA_034783695.1 Sardinella gibbosa | reverse complement strand
CCCTACGACCCCCCTCCCCTCCCCCATCCCTCCCAAACCCTTTCCTCTCCGCCCCGACCCCCCACCTCTGCCGGCAGCTTCCATATCCAAGCATGTGGAGCATTTCCTCCTGTCTTCGTGAGTGCGCCTCCGGCCTGTAACAGATTTAGCCAGGCTGCAATGTGAAAGCTGATGTGCACACCATCCAGGGAGGTCAGAGCAGCAGCAAATACAGTCTACTGCAACTATACTCTCCTGTCTCACAATCTTAACCCATTTCCAATGGTGGGCAGGTGCATTTGTACACTTTCCTGGGGAGTGGCCCTTGAGAATGTTTATGTAGGCTACATGTCTTTTTTGCAGGGTGGGATTTTGTTTTACTTTCTTGGACAATGGACATTTATATGGATACCCTCACTCAAACAACTGAACAACTTTGGGTTGTACCTCCTTGTGGTCAAAACTGATACTGCTCTGTAGATTCAATTTGGATGAAAAGGCTTTTTTGTTATTCCTGTTCAGACACTGTTATTTGCTTATAGTAAACAATTTCAAAGCCTATACGGTCAAACACTGCAAAGCATGATGACCTATCAAATAAAACTGGTTCTAGCTGAGACCTAGATGTGCAAAGTCAATCAGGTTGGTTGATGGCAAAAAATCTGGATGTAGAAGATAAAAAAGTTTGTTAGGGAGAGCACTGACAATGGTGGATAATGCTACTTTCAACGACCAATGAGGACATTTTAGGGTCGCGCATGCTTTGCGCGCGTTTTCAGCAGATTGTTGTGCACTGACACACGAATTGACCAGCAGAGTTCGCGACCCTTACCCCACAATGATTCAAGTCTCTAGGGAATTGGATTGAACTCACTGAATAAGGGGAATTCCCGCGTTCCTGTTTTTCTTTGTGAGTGAAACAAGCAGCTTTCTAGTCTGATTTAAAAGCTAATGAAATAGTTCCCTTGTCTCATTAATACAGCAACAATTAAAACGTACAGGGTGATACGATACTCGACTGACATAGCATTCCAGATGTGGGCTATCTGTTATGTTAGGAGGGCGCAGATAGTTTACCCCGCAGGGCAAGTAACCTAAGTTGTGTGTGTGTGTGTGTGTGTGTGTGTGTGTGGCGTGCGTGCGTGCGTGTGTGCTCAGCCCCATGGATTTGTCCAGCGGCTCTTGTAATTATTATAGGCTACCCTGGCTCAAGCCTCACTTCTTGGCCGGCGAGCGTGTGCGTCTCTTCACCTCCAGAGCGCTGCCGAGCGGCCAAAGCGCGACCCGGGCTGCCAGCGGGGATTTACTGATTGGCTTCCTGCCCGGCCGCAAGCAGTCTAGTTCGCTCGGTTCTCACGACCTCCGTACCACAGAGGCATCTCTGAACTATTAACTCAGACACGCAGGCACAAGGAACGGCCGCGAAGCCCACGCGTTGCCAGCCAGTGTTTCAGTTATTTTGTTGTACAAAGCCAGGTTTTAATAGGTAGAATACGATATCCTGCCAAAACCACCACAAAAGAAATTCTAATGAGACACTCATGAATCTGCCAGATGAGAAAAAGTTAACGTTGTCAAGTAGCCTATAGCCTACATTTTGACAAATGAGCGCAAGTCCAGAAGTGTGATTTTACTTGTGCCATTTAAAGCTTACAAAAACAGAACTCGTTATGAATGTAGCTTACAATTGATACCGTTTTGTGAATGAAATGGGCTTGACCACGAGTTTTATCTTAGGCTGACATGCGCTTTGAAATAGTCTAATTTCAGAAGCAGCAAACCTATGCGAACAAGCTTCATATAGCCCTGTCTGAGTTGAAAAAGTGGGAACGTCTAAGTCCAGCGGTCACCAGGGTGTAACTTGATCCGGAGACGAAGGGGGCCGATGACTGCAAGTGGCAGACACACGGCGAGCGCCACGCCGACAGCTAGGCAACACGTCTCCCAGTTCCGGACCTCACTCGCTGGGGAAAGATAAGTTTACATGCAAGGAAAACATGCGCCACAGAGGAGCTGTGATGGCATGTCAAATAGGTCTGGAGATTTGCTTGAACAGAAATACAGTGCTTCACAATGCTATAAAGCCTAACCTCAGGACTCTGGGTTAGGGTTAAAATAATTGCTTTTGATCATTCCACCATCAATCAGTCCTGAAATGGCGCTAAAATCCTGCTCTCCTTTCTCTTTCCTTTCAGGTATTCGGAGTAGAACTGAGCAATTGATGCACAAAAGGAAGCGAGGATCTTTCCATATTCTCTTTTCATTGAGGCAATCTGTTGGTGACATTAACCCCAAAGCGTATTTCCCAGGCTCATGAATAGGGTTTAAGGCTTCTTTAAGATCCCGCCGCATACAGGATGAGACCCTTTTCAAACTTTTAATTACCTTTTTGCAAAAGAAAAATACCCCTCCTCGCTTTTGTCACCGGCCCCATTATAACCACGCACAGCAGACGACAGGAGGATTCCCGCCAATCTCAAACAAGTAAACAAGTAAATGTAAAAAAAAAAAAAAAAACCTTTTTGTACTGTAGGCCTACGTTGACTGGCAAAGACTTACCTTGCTCCCATGAGTTGTTATCACTAATGAAATTATGAATGGGTTTTTAAATTCTGACTGCATGTGTGCCTGTAGCCCACACATTTAGGCAACTGAAAGATCTAAATTCTGCATCAAGAAATCCAAAACTTTGTCTATATATAGTTTATTCTAAGACCACAGGACAAAAGTTGAGTCACAGATGATGTTTATTTCTTATTTATTCACCATCCAACAATAAACTTTTAAGACAAAAATATGACAAACAGTTAAAAAACACAGCTTTGGCATAAACAATCACATTTGTACAAAACTAAATCTTTAATATAAAAAGTGTTCAAGGATAAACTTTTCACATATTCCTCTATTGAAAGTACAGCATATTTATCACCAATATCCAAATTTTGGAATCAGCCAATAAATAAACACTATCACAAGCCGTATCCAACAGAAGTTAATCTTATTCCTACAACGGAACGAAATATGAATCATATATCTCCATCACGAAAATCTATTTATAAAGTCCTTAGTCATTCTCAAGATGATCTACCAGGGCCGCCACACTGGCTCGCTGCTATCCGTCCCAGCGCTGACACTGACTGGGCTGACGGCCTGTGACACACTGGCGAAGGACGTCATGCCCTGCACCGGGGATGATGATGGTGCTGAGCTGGCATGGACGGGGCTGGCGTTCACAGTAACAGGCACACCAGCGTTGGCGTAAAGAGGGATGACGGGGGTTGAAGCAGAGGCGAAAGTAGGGTTTGGGATGAGAAAAGCGAATTGTCCATCGGTTGCGGGTACGAGCTGGAAGCCTCCGAAGACTTTCGGCGAGACTGCCTCTGCAGGACTAAGCTTTGAGCCCACTGGAGATGCGCTGTTGATGGGCAAAGTTGACGGTAGCTGCACATGAAGAGGCTGCGCCAGATGCGCTTGTTGAGATGGGGATGGCTGTGGGTAATTCATGGCGATCATTTGTCCCAGGCACCCTGACAGGTGATTGAGAAGGCGAGATCGGACCTCGGTGTTCACTCCTTCACAAGTGGACAAGAAGCGGGTCACCTCGTTCATACATTCGTTGAATCCTGCACGGTACTTGCTCAGGACGGCCGTGTCAGCTGACAGAGCTGCTAAACAAGAGAAACATATCGTTAGACGTCTGACCAAGCTAATTATTCTTCAACTACTTATTATGACGAGATCAGCAGGTATTTCTTGCCATTATTCTTTCAGGCTTCATTTGTCTAGGCAAGGCCTAAGAAAAGCGCACGCATATAAACACAAAAAACTTTGAACTTACCGGTCATCTGCACACGCTGCAGGTTCCTCAAGTGTTTCACGGTCATCTCCAGAATGTCAGCTTTCTCCAACTTTGAATGTCTGGAACTCTGTGAATAAAAAAAAAAAATATTAGATCTCAACAAATAGGCCACATGTTTCACATAGGCTACATGTTGATTGGTATTAGAATAGTCTAGCCCAGTTTATTAGATATTTACATCTTTCTTAAGTGCATCAAGGATGAGGGTCTTCAGTTGAGCAAGGCTTTCATTTATTCTGGCCCTACGGCGCTTTTCCATGATAGGCTTTGATGACTGCAACAGAAATCAAGAAAAAAATCAAATTAGTTTACATTGATCAGTGAGTTTAGCAGACAAGTCATCCGAATGGCAAAATAAATGATCTACATTAATGTTGGGCTAGCCTGCAGCCAGCTGTTCAGCTGACCAGTGCGTAAGAGACACGCAAGGCACCTGAAGTTTCCAAACTGAGAAGTTTTTGCGCAACATCAAGCCAAAGACTAAACAAACGCGCACATAGCATTATCTACGACTGATGTTAAATAGTCTGTTTACCTTTCTGTGCTCACTGGCATTTTTTGGTTTGTCCGGAGTGTGGGATCCGCTGGCAGGAGCCCCAGCGATTGGGGATGCTGTAGTTTTCTCCATGGTATCGGCTGGCATCTTGAAGTTAAATGGTAAACCCAAAAGTTGAGAAAAGTTTGTATATTCCTTTTACAGTCGTCGGAGTAATCGTCCGTCAAAAAACTGCCTTAGACAGCGAAGCTGTGATAAAACGATATGCTTGCCACAGGGGAGTGGATAAGTCCCACTGATGAGCTATGTCACTTCTGGTCACTGAACTGTCATATGAGTACACGAGCGTGTGTGGCGTACGCCTGCGTAAAGCAAGTCAAGTCTCCCTCCGCCACACGCCAGCGGTATTTATAGATAGATCGCATGCTCCCAGTTCGTGTGAAACCCTCTCTGCATTCTTTCCCACACTCGCCTCAGCCAATAGGCGCGCGGACTCACCCATTGGGCGCGGGGCAGGCCGCTGATTGGACAACACCCCCGCGGGCTGTCAGTCACGCGCTGCTCAATCAGCCCTGGAGGGACAAACAACAAAGCGGCGAGTGCAGTCGGTCTGGCTGTGAAGTGATAAGGGGAATTGGGGGAATGCGCTGGCTGTTTGCTACCAGCTTCTTCCCTTTTTCATAGACCTCCCAAATATAGAGGAAAAATGTATTTTTATATGACTCTTCTATGGCACTTTTTAAAAAACTTTTGACAAACAAAAAAAAGCAAGCAACTCCTTGCAGACAGAACCCAATGAAAGAAAACTAATTTAGGGATATCAAATATCATGTTTATAATTTTATGGCAATGGGTATTTATTATCACAAATTTATTTTTATTCAAGTCACTGGAATGAACTTGATAGTTTCTCTTTCTGGATTTAAGTTGCAAGTTTTTTTTTCTCTCCTGTGTGGGCATATTATTTCAGGTCACTGGCAATAAACTTTAAGTATTCACTTGCGCTTCAAAGCAGACAACAGCTGTATTGGCACGCGAGGCGGTTCGAAGCAGCACGCAGGAAACCAATGGCAGCCGGCCACTCTATGCAAATTGCGTTGAGTCTGGTCTTATTGGCTGGGTGAACATCCGAACGTCAATCATTCCAACAGCGCGGGAGCCCGCAAAGGGGCGGGGATAGCGAACGGAGCGACATCTGTCCGCGTGCCAGTACTAGCTTGCGCCTGCTTGTTGCACTTCTGCCACTGGCGAGCACGTGCCGTGACTGCTCAGTGATTGCTGAGCGTGAACCTCTGTTTCTCACTACCACCAGCCAGTGTCTCTTCCTGCATTCGAGATATAGCCAAGGCCACTTGGTTAGGTAGGAAAAACACACAGTCTCTGTTTAATTAGGCTGTAGATGAACGGAATCGTGATGTTCACACGAATTAAAAATAAAATGGGAGAAGTAGGCTATCCAGGACGCTGTAAAATTTGGAAAAAATGGTCGGTATCAAAGCCTGCGCTTAATAGGCTAGTTCTTACGAGGAACAATATTATATCTAAACTTGGTTTAATCTCAGTCAAACTCACAACATGGTGAAACTAGCCTATATTTGCTTCAACAGACCTATGGTAGCACAAAAGTGGGCCTATCATTTGGCAATCAAATTGATACATTTCAGTTTTTTTAATTTCCTGAGAGATTATTCCCTATAATCTGTGGATACGCCTGTATCCCAATTTTAAAACGGTTTAATGAAGTGGATGCCGCCAAAAAATCTTTTAGAAGTGAAGTGCGCCATCTATTGAGCATTTCTTGTTAACGCAACCGGTGACAATCGGCAGGTTCACTTTGTCAAAACAGCCAGAGCTTCTTGTGTTCCACACGGTGGCGAAATGGGTGTCTCCAGTTGATTTCACCACAGTTTAACGAGCATTTTTTTGGTATAGGTCTTGGCGTTTCTGGGTGATTTTTTTTAGTCTGTTTACAAACAAAACCTGCCAGCTGAATGTTGGCATGTAGCATAGGCCTAGTCGACTATTCATGCTGCAGACTTGTTTTATGATAGACCTACATTTGTTTTGGTTCTTGAGATTCTAAAGAGGCCTACATTATGTGACATTGTTATTTAGGCTAGCCCAGTCATAGGACCTACTATGGTAATATATGGTTAATTTTTATTTAAGGATGTAGGCCTTATAATTCAATTATTCAATTTTGTCAATCACTATTGTATGTATTAGGCCTACCCATTAACCAGCAAGCAAGTCAATTATCTTCTGTTTATCTTCAGTAATCTTGGAGCTCAAATGGAATAAGAAGGAGGTTATTAGCCTAAGTCTAACTCCAGCTAGGTCCCTACAGGACCACACTGGCTATTGTGTACGAGGGGATCTTGTCTTGAGGATGAGCCTTGCTGGGGCATGCTAGAAACTTGTTTGTCCAGGATCCACAGGTCTCGGAGGCCATCTGTGAGCACGCCTGCTCACGTTTACTCTATTTGCTTTGGGACTGAGGGAAATGATGCAGCGCTAACCCAGAGGCTGCACCGGTCCCTTTCATAATCCCAGCACTGTGGTGACTCAGGATGGCACACACTTCATTGCATGAAGACAGTTACTGCTGTATTCACAAGAATAATGTGTCCAGTTGAGGGAAAAAAGTTAGAAAGTAGGCTACAAGAAATAAACAAAAACACAGAAATAGGTTATCCCACATTTTGAAATGGTATCTTTTCCCCATTAAAAATAAAATCAATTAAAAATCACAAAGAAGAGTGGACAGGTGAAAATATAGCTTTGAGCCATACCACAGAAGCTGTGGAATATGCGGCACATATGTCTTATGCCTCTTTTAGTGGCGTCATGAGCCCAACATCAAACAGGCTTGCTGGAGTACTTGCTTTTTGACTTAGGTCCCAAAGAGAGGAGAGCTTTAAGGGCTGGAGATGTCATGGCGATGAAAGGCCAGGAGGGTATTGCTGCTGGGACTGTGTGTAAAGATTTAGGCACAGTCCAGTTCACTGTTGTCCGAGTGCAGGCCGTGCTCAACAGCTCCCTTTCACTAAGACCTGGCTCATTTGCAGAGGGGGATAATGAACATGCCCTCACATCCAAATCCGTGGGCAGAATACAGAAAATGGAGTCAATTACATCTGCATTAGACGCTGTTGCCTGACCAATCCCCTACAATCAAGCTGTCTTTTTTTCTTGTGTTTACGGTCATGATTCCTTGCACAACTCTGACAAAGGTAACAAATTGATTGGGCAGGAAAGTTGGATGCGTGGATTGGGCATCTAAAGAAAACTTTAATTTAAGCTCGTAGAGCAATTGAAATAGCAAATACTGTAGTCCCTTTGAAGAGCATAGTGATTCATGCATTGTTGAGATATGGGCAACTAAGTGTTAACATCCTAAGTGTTAATGCAAAAATAATATAGGCTATAATAAAATAATGCAAAAATTAATATGAAACAATATTTTCAAATCGATTTCTGTTCATGGGTTCGTTTAAGAAAATATTGACAAGGAAGATGCATTCAGCAAGTGTTTTTGCAAACTATTATGCTGGAAAGATTCCTTGTAAGGTGTCAATTACTTTTGGCAAATGATAGAGCAACAGTGATAATTGTGTTTCAAATGTCAATTTAAAGAGAGTTAGCTGACACGTTGGAGCACACTCAGCTCCAATCAACAACCACAAGGAACACAGACATTCAGCAATCAACTATTTTTTCCAACAATATTACTATTTCAAAAGTACAACAAGCCAGCAGTTTACTTTACAAAATCTGTTAACTTTATCCATTTTTGCTTTACACTCAAGTCAACAGTTCTGGTGTTTTGCTTTGATGTCATTAGGAAACTGGTTTTAGTCTCACAGTTTATAGGATCACTTCTTTTGGGGGAGAAATTACTGGCACGAGATCTAAAAGGTTTCTGTTGGCAAGGGAAGATATCCTAAACATGTAGTTACTAAGGATTTCTTTAAACCATATTAAGCTTTCATACATTGGTGTGTACTTTGGAATATTTTATTTAACAAGTTTTAGCCTTTTAGTCTTTTGATGCCTTATCAGCTCTGTGGGGAGTTTCTTAAGATGTTGGAGGAAAAAAATGCAGAGATATTTATTCTGGTAAACTGGAACATAGGACTTCAAAGCCAGACATTTGCACCAACAGTGTGAGTTATTTATTTTCATTTGTAAGGATTTTAATTTTAATTTCATTCTTAATCTCATTAGCTTACTTTCTCTTTTGTTCTCATACCTGCAAAAAAAATCCTCTGAGATCAATTATTTGCCTCATCTTTCAAACTGTTTGTTGTCATTTTGCCATCTGCAGACCAGCATGTCCACTACAATGTCTTTCATTCAGGAATCCCTATTGGCCCTCAGTGCACAGAACGGACCCCATTCTCTGGCTTTTCTGCCCAATTCATGGCTTTCTTCTCTTTTTTAAGTGGGCCGTTGATGAGGTTAGCCTAATCAGATTAAGTCAACTCACATCGGTCTCCGCAGTTTGTTTTCCCTTTACAGGCCTCCTGACATCTCCAAAAACGTATTCTTTATCTTCTTTTTTGCACTTTTCTTCATGTCTCCCCCCTTCCAAAAAAAATCTTTTGAGGACAGATTCGAATGGAGTCCTTTATAAACCCCAGTTCCAGATTGATATAGGTTATTTGGAATGGGTCACTTCACTGCAATAAGTGGAGGGGGGTGCTTTTAAGTTGTGCACTGACGCATTTGGACATTTTGGCTGGTCACTGTGTAAAGAGGAATGGTGCGACAGATTAGGAATAGACAAAACCCCCAAAATTGAATTCAGAAAATTGGTGGAACCTTTAATTTGATTCTCAAGAGGCTGGTGGAAAGGAAATGTCTATAACGTACAACACTGACATAATTTTCAATCTTATTAAAACAAAGACATAAGATCTGCATTTTCCATGGTCGTTTGTAAGCGGGTTATTAACAGGATCAGCAGTCAAGGTTTTGATTTAACAGATAATCGTGAGTGTTATGCTCATTAGATTTAGATCCTAATGAGGGTTAAATTGTTGTCCCTTAGTAGGTTGTGTGAATTTACACTGTTCATTCTAAGAGATATAAATCAGTAATACTACCAATAGAACATAGCACAAACTATGTGTCAAATTAATTCCTTAGCATGCAGCAAGTTTCCGGACTGTTAATGTCAATGTTTATAGGAAATGTACTTCATGCTGAGATATTTAACTGGACCATTAATTGGAGGATGGAGTTAAACAGCTATTTCTCTGATCACTCTTTCAGTCCTGCATGCTTATAGATTACTTACATGCATTGGAATGCCAGAAATCAAAGTAAGTAAATAAATAAATCAATAAGTTGACAGTGGAAAGGCTTAGGTCCTCACCCCACCCTACTGCCATGTACCTTCCACTAGTCTGTAATTAAAGTGCAATTAAAAACAATCAAAACGAAAAGAAATCTGTGTCTGTAGCCAGGGCTGCAGGCGGTGATTACAGCCTCCCTTAGAACTAGCCCTAATGCTCCTTATAGCCTTTTCCATGCCATTGTTTCTGGCTCGTGTGTCCATTCAAGCATACAGTTTTAAGCCAGCCAGATATGCAATTAAAGGGAGATCCCACACCTGTATGCTCTCTGATGTTCTCCTCTGTCCCTTCGCCATTACTTGATTCCTTTTGCTAATAACAGGCTTTTGGAGACAATGGGGACAATGAGTACAGAAGAGCTCCATTCATGTGACTTAAGAAGTCTCCCTTGAGACAGGGGGGCAGCATACTGTTTGAATTGGAAGCAGCACTGGGGATAGGGGAT
>JASCIP010000173.1:10405147-10421018 GCA_034783695.1 Sardinella gibbosa | reverse complement strand
TATCATAGTCCCACATTGAGGCATCAAGTGTAAACTGTACAACTCCAGAATCCCGGTGAATCCACCAGGTCTGGCACATAGAGAAGAAAACTTTAAAAAAAAAAAAAAAAAGAAAGAAAAAAAAAGAGACACGGAATTAAGGTGGCAAGACAGAACAGTAGTTGAGTGAGAAGTCTGTAGAGAGCTGATATTTTTTATGTGTCAGTCAGTTCGCATGTATATGTTCATGTTTTCTTCAAATGGTGAAATCCCAAGGGAAAAAAAATCTCACCAGCTCACTTTTGTCTCTTGCGCAGAGAAGGCTGGTGAAAGGAGCATGTTTTTTTTTTTTTAAAAGCGTCATGTCATATTCAAATCTGTACAAAGTTAAAAGTACTTGATTCTCAATTTGATTTCTCCAACATAGTGCAATGACAGATCAGATTCATCTTTTTAAGAAATTATTTAAAAAAAAAAAAAATCACAATCATCATCAGTGGAAAACAAAAACAAAACTGTTTTAACAGTCCCTCCCAAAAGTTTTCAACTCATCCCCTTTGTCAATGCTCTAAAAAGAACAGAAAAATCCTCTGTGTGTTCATCAATGACAAAAAATAAAATATAATAAAATAAAATAAATGATCAGATAATTGATCATTGTAAATCCAGTTACGTCCATTTTTGCCTTCTCCTTAGAGATGCATAGACGCGAAAGTTGAGGTGAGAGAGGATGAATTAAGGATCTGGTGAAAAAAAATTAACAAAGGAGAGTGAGTGCATGATAAAAAAAAAAAAAAAAAAGGACAGAAATAAGTCCTGCCATGAGGCATATTCACTTCCACACACAAAAGAAGAAGAAGAAGAAAAAAAAGGCCGAGTCCCATAGGCTGGTGTTGATGTCCAGTGGGTTTGGGAGGAGATGTCTCTCTCACACAGAGGCAATCACAATCATGAGATGAGGAGAGATACTAGAGACACTGTTGAGAAGATCTGGGGCGAGCCGAGACAAGTGCGTCTCAGAGAACTCGCAGGGTGGGAAAATCTGGACAACGTAGGCTGGCTGCAATTGAGAAGAAGAGAGACAAAACATGGAGTAAACTTAGTACAGAATTCAGCTTCAACAACCCAGCAGCTCATTATGAGTGACGTGCTCTCACAACGGTTTCATCTATTAGAACGTGTCTCTTGCCGACGTCAATCTAGTACAGTGTATTTTATACACAAGTTCAACAGTAAGTATACAAACCTGGTAAGAGCCGGGGTTGGGGACATTGATGATGCCAGCAGCTTGCTTGGCTTGCAGGTAAGTAATAAATCCACTTTTGAGAGCATGAGTCTGAGCAAGGACATCTTCCTGGTCCCTCCCACAGGGTAAAGCCAACAGAAGACAGTAGTCACCTTCCACCTGATGAAAAAAAAAAAATTAAAAAATGGACCACATAACCATACACAATTTTTATGCTGTAATGAAGCATTGTAATCTAGCAAATATTAAGTTAAAGCAGTCTCACTTTGAATCTTTCTGCCACATATAACTTTACACAGAACTAAAACCAACAAACATTGCCATTGCAATTGCATAGAACTGGATAAGCTGATAAAATAACTAAATTATGTAAACATGGCAGTGATGTTCCATATTTATATCCCTATAAAACATAACACAGGAAGCTTACAGTCATCCTCCGTGCCACTCCCTCAAGCTGTGCTGCCTCCAGCCGCATCCTCTGCGCTATGCGAAGAAGTGGAGCGCCCTCCACTGGTGGAAGTGACCGTTGCGCCAGGATGTTGTTTCCTGAGACAAAGTGCAGCTGAACAGCAGCAGTGTCGTTTTTCAAAGCAAGCAGACCCTGCCACACAATCGGGTACTTCTGCTCAAAAAAATGGAAGAAAAGGGAGAAAAATGAGACAAATTATTACAGAAGTAAGATATACAAAAGTAAGGCAGTTAGTCTCCTGTTGCAGAGGAAGAAGCATTCTTTCTAAAGTCCCTTTGGCAATGCATCTTAAATGTTAATCCTCTCTATATAAACTGTTTTGGATAAAAGGATCTGCAAAATGCCAACATGTAAATTAAAATTTGCACTTGATATAATTTTTTTTAATAGCATCTTGTCTGCGTGGTCACATACCGTTAAAAGCTTCACCGTGTCGACTGAGCGGTGCTCTGTGTGCTCCATTTTCACCTCTGGTCGCATCTGAGACAGGCTTGAGGCAGCTGGTGGAGGAGGTCCAGAGATGACTTGAGGGCCCTTGAGATGTGATAGGGCCATTTCTGGCTTGTGGGCCACTGCAGAGGATGGCACAAAGGAGGGAGAGTTGGCCTCCCGCTGGACTCTGGACACATGTGACAACTCCATGGCTTGATGACGAAGGTGCAAGCTTTCATTTTTGAGTTCGGCGATAGCTCCAGAGGACTGCACTGGGGAAATCTTGTTCCTGTGTGGATGGTCTACTTCCTGTTGGTTTAGAGATAGAAGACAAGCTGAAAAAGCAGCTTACCACAAGCTAAAAAAATACCATAGAATGTACAGGAACATACAGTAGTTGAGCAAAGAACGTGTCTCACCTGAGAAGGGGGCATAGTGCGCGCTGCCAGGTTGATGCCGATTGACGGGTGCCCAGGAAACTGGGGATGGAAGCCCCGCATATCCCGATACATTGGCATGGAAGTGGCACTGCCAGGATGCACAAGTGGGACACCCTGAGGTGACATCATGACAGAAACTGGAGGATGCCCCATAATTCTACTCTCTGTATGGGGTGATGGTGACATCTTGACTTCCATACCCTTTGGTGTCTCCTTTCCTGATGGTGGAATTACTTTGCCAGGGTGAGTGTTAGAGGAAGCTGCGGAGATGTGTACGGAGGAGGTCGCTGCCGTCTCTGGTGTGCGAGACTTGCGCGAATCCACAGACTGGTGTTCACCTAACTGATGGTGCATAAGGAGTCGCACATCTCTGGGAGCCATGTTGTACTGATCTAGACGTATTCCACCATGATGCAAGCCCCTATAGTCACCTGGGACCACCATGACATCTGGCTGAAGGTGGGAGGGAGCGGGTCTTCGCAGGCCCGTATGAAAGTGTCTCAACTCTTCCTCATTAGCTCCACTTCCTGTTCCTGATCCAGGAGGACCCGAATGTTGCTGCAAGACTATGTCCCTGATTGCTGCTGGCTGAGGTGTGGTGGACCGCTGCTGAGCCCCAGATCGAGGAGACGCCAGTGACTCGGCACGCATCCCATAGCTTATTCCAGAAAGAGGAGGAGTGTTGAGTCTTGCATCTCCCTGAGAATGATGACCCATTGATACTGACTGGGAGACATTGTGAGGAGGCATTATAACAGACTGTTCTGGGTGGTGCATACTAGGGACATACTGAGAGATGGGGCCGCCTGTGCCCAGAACCACTGAGGTACCAATAGGAGAGATGGAGCTACCGGGAGGGCACACTTTGGGGAAAGGGGAGGATGAGTGTCCGGAGGTGCGTGGAGAGTGAGGCTCCTGCTTTGGGTGTTGACCTGATCTGTCAGTAGGGGTTGTGGGGCTCGACACCCTGGGGTTACCAGACAAAGCAGAATGGTGGGAGCTCAAGACTGGACTCAGGTTGGCGGGTTGAATCAGCTTACTTGCCTCACCTTTCACATTTATAGTTTCTGGTCCAGGCCCTTTCTTGGCATGCTGCTGCATCATTACTTGACTGTACATTAGAACTTGGGGGCTGGTACCGGATGGCGGGAACACTTTCACAGGCCCACCTTGAGAGCCACTGTGGTATAATGATTCAGACTTCTCAGAGCTAGGGCTTCCCTGGTTTATAGAGATAACAGGCTGGGTATTGTATGGCTGACCAGATAATACCACCCCTGTATGTGCATAACCTGTAGGAGTCTGGGATCCCTTGGGAATAGATGGTTGTGTTGGAGTGACTGACTCCTGTTTTATCTGGGATTTAGATACTGACTGCTGAAATTCAATGTCCACAGCACTGGCTGGTGGGATCTGGCTAATTTTGGCACTGATCCTCTGAGGTCCTTCAGTCTTTTGTCCTGAGTAGCTCAACACCACAACACCCTCTGAAGTGTTCACCCTTAATCCAGGGCATGGGCCCGTGTTGTAAGGAGGGTTATCCACTACTGGCCGACCTACACTGCTTCCATCTTCTGCCATGGACAATCCAGAGTAACGTGGTAAACTGTTTTCATTCACACTAGCTCTGTACTTTTGCTTAGGCAATGACATTCCAGCACTGCGGTTACTGAGAGAGATGTGAGGAGTCTCATCAGAATCAAATGGGGTAATCCGACTAATGACTGAGGTAGCAGAGGAAATCACTGAATTCACCAACTTCTCACCAAAAATTTGCTGATTCTCATGGGGTTGAGATGGGGCTGGGTGTGGGAGCATAGCATGGGGTGTGTGTGGCAAGGGCCTATCTTCAGGAATAGAGGATTTCACGGGTAAAGAGTCAGATGAATTCTCATTCTCAGACATACGGGGCTCAACTAACGTTGTTGTAAGAACCATGCTTGGAGCAGAGGTACTGTTTGGAGCCGATACATATTTCGGCTCCATCAGGATCTTTCTTAAAGTGCTAGAGTTGGGATCAATATCAGATGCCTTAGTATCAGGGGGTAAGGGTGGATTCCCCGACACACTTCCAATGCCTGGAACAGGTGCTGTGGGTGGTGTTGCCATTACTTGTGGGGTGGGTGTAGATGAGGCTGGCGCTGGTGTCTCCTCAGATCTATTCAGCCAAGTTGGTGAGATTGCCACTTTTCCTGGGCGTACAGGTGGTACATTCAATCGGGTAGGAGAAGATGTGAGAGTAGGGGCAATGGGGTCAGTAGGTGTTGGTTGTGATTTTACATGTACAGGGCTGCTGCGGCCTGAATGAAAAGCTGATTCTTGTGGGACAGGTTGTTCTACAGCAGGCTGCTCAGCCTCTTTTGGTGTGTCAAGAGTTACTGTGGATGTAACATCATGCTTACAGGCAGCCACTGCGGTGACTACAGCTGCTGTTGCTGCTGCTACTGTAGTAACTGCCTTTGGGTTGACAGTTTTTATGTCTTCAGGAATTGAATCTGGTAGCTTAACTGTTGTAGGCTCAGGTTCCAAAACGGGTTCTTCAACCATCTCTCCTTTCTTATTTGCTGTAGTCTTTCGACCTCTAGACTTCTTTGGGGTTTTCGGTCTGGCTTTTCCTGTTTTCTTCTGTGTTCCTCCAAGCTGGGACTCCTCCTGGGTTGTGGCTTCTGTGTTGATTGCTTCTGATGGCTTGTGCTCTGGGACAATACCAATATTTGAATCTGTGTTCACATTAGTGAACGCCATTCGAGTCTCTGGTTCCATTACTTCCTTTGATATGGGCAAAACTACTGGTTCTGGTGTGGTGAGCTGGAGAGGGTAGGATGGGGTGGCAGAGAATGCATCCGTATCTGCAGAAATATCTTCAGCTGTAATTGAGTCAATTGCTGCAGCAAGTTCTTCAGCAAGTTCACTGGCAGGATTAGCAGGCTTCTCTTCCTCCACCTCATCTTGTCTTTCAACTGGAGCTGGTGGTAAGAGGGCTGGGGGTTCAACAGGTGGCTCTTTGTATGGTGATGGGAGAGGCTGTTCTACATTCAACTTGGAGATATTCTCAACTGCCCTTTCAAGCTCCATTTGACGAGCTAGGAGAGCTGCAGCAGAATCAATTGGGGGGTCAGGTTCAGTGTCGTCTTTTTCATCTGGGCTGAGGTCATCCACATCTTTCAGGTAACTAGTTGTGGTATCCTCTTTCTGAGACATTTCAGGTTTTTTCTTGACAGAATCTGGAAATGGTTCAGGCTCATCTTCCCCTGAGCGCAGGACACCTTTAACATCATCCACGCTTAAATGAATTACCAAATTTTTTAAACTAAGTGATTTGTTCTCACCTCCTGCTTTACAGCTACGAGTCAATCTAGGTGGTTTTGTCTTACAACTTTTTTCAGCTAATTTCCGTTTCTCAGTAAGGACATCTAGTTTCTCTTCTTCATTCTCTTCTAATTTCTTCTCGGCAGTCTCTGCAAGTTCTTTCCCTTTTTCTGCTTTCTGGGTTTTAGTTTGTTGCTTGGTATCTTCTGACAACTTTCTTGCCAATTCCTCTGGATCATCATTCGATGCATCTTGGGACTCAGAGGCTACAATTTCATCCGTTTCTGACTTGTCGAATAGGATGTCCATTTTTTCCTGTTTTTCAATTTTGCCAGTTTTTCTACTTTGTGCACTACTAGTTGGTGAAGACTGTATTTTCTGTGTCCTGGGAGACCGCCAACCCTCTGAAACTTTAGAAATTTCACTGCCACCAGACTCTTTATTGTCAGTTTCCTCTCCCTCAGATGTTTTAGACTGGTCTCCTTTAACAGGTGACACATCTTCAACTCTTCCCCCTTTACGAGTTTTAGGACGGCCTCTCTTGCCTGGTTCTTTGTCAGCAACACGTTTTCGTGTAGAGCGAGGAGGCTCAACCGCATCCTTTCCTGCTTGTTGCACAGTCTCCAGCTTAGCATAAACCGACCGGACATTACGCCGACGTCTGCACCTGACTCCATCAGACTCTGGCTCTGTATCGGTAGAGTGGATGGGTGATTTTGGAATAGTTTTAGAATCAACACTGCCCTTTACAACTTCTCCCCTCGGAGACGATGCTCTCTTTAACTTTTCCTTGTCAATTCTTTCACTTTTGCGAATCACCGGCATCTCTTTTCCCGCTGTTTGACTGTGTGGAGGAGTCAGAGGCGCTGCTGAGTTGAGTTTAGATTTCTTGGACTTAGGTTGTTTCCGTGCATGAGGGGCTGCTTCTGCCTCTACATCTGATGTTGGCAATGTTTCAAGTGGTGCATCTGCATTCTTAGGAAAATGGCTGTCCAAGGGCAGAGATTTTTCAGGCTGCGATTCCTCTTCGTCCTTGGATGCTTCTTGAATTGTGACAGGTTTTGGGGACAACTTTGGAGATGACGTGTTCTCTGTTTCAGTTTCTGGTTCCACTCCACTTAGCAAGGCACCAGGAGTGGGAGGCTTAACATCAGTGTAGGTGGAAGGCTCCACATTCAGGGTTACTTTAGTTTCAAGGGGTTCCTGTTTAGGTTCATCTTTTGGCTCCTCTTTGCATACAAGCTCAACTGTTGAAACACTAACTGTTGGAGGAAGTTGGGACTTTTCCACTTGCTTAGATTGAGGCAGACTTTCGGCAGTATCCATTATTTCCTCTTCCTTTACCTGAGGGGCTGTCAACTTTGTTGCAGAAAATGACATATCTGTTTTTTCCTGTAGGTCTTCATCATAGTGTTGAGGTGACTCCTTTGATAGGACAGGCACTGATACTGACTGAGCTGAAACAGGACTTATTGGTTTAATGTCTGGTGTTCCCTCCACATTGAGACATTGGTCCTGGTTTACTTCTTTTTGCTTGTCATCCTCATCTATATTAAGTGCATTAGTTCTCTCTTCATGGGGGCGCTGATCTCTGCCTTTTTGTTGTTGTAACTCTAAAAAACGACTATGAAAAAGCACAATTGGCTCTTGTGTACTGTCCTCTGGCCCAGACTCTAAATGTCCCTCAGGTCCACTCAGTTGGCTCACAAGTCTGCCTGTACTATATTCAGGATCCTGGTCTTTGCGTTCAAGATGTTGCAACCGACGTGAATCTTGTTCAAAAATGGAACTGCGAAGAAAGCGAGAAACAAAAAGCTCTGACCTTTCATGGTCCTCTGTCTTGGGCATCTCCTTTTTATCATCTAATTTGCCTTCAGAGTCTTGTTTAAATTTCCTTTTATACCAAGGGGGAATAGGTCGAGGTGTTTGCTCAACCCTTTCCTTGTCTGAACTGTTGCACAGAGTAGTTAATCGTGACTCATGACTTAGAAATGACCAATTGTCCTCTCTTGAGGAGGAGAGGGACTTTGCACGTTCCAAAAGGGCCTTGGTGTCTGGTGTTATAGTCTTATCCATGGCAAACTCATAAAATTTTGTCTTCTCAAGTGAGCCAGACAGTTTGATATCCAAATGTCTGTCGTCTCGATGATCTCTGTGCAAATATGAGAGCGAGGAATTTGATTTAGGTGAGAGACGCTTATTATTGTCACCATCATCTTCTGAATCAGATTGAACCTCTCCGGGCTCTAGCTCACGAACAGGTCGTTTGCGGATTCCATCCCGTTTGACAATGCTACTTGGGAAAGTCATGTCTGTGCGTAGCGCGTCCTGCTTCATTCTGCTCTCCCAGCGTATTTCTTCTTCAGCACTTTGAGAAACTGTCTTTAGTTTGGATTGCTCTGTTTGTGCAGAAAGCATTTTTCCTGTGGAAGAATCTATGTTGTATTTCAAAACATCTGAGCGATGGTTGGCCTTATCCTCTTTGTCTTTAGAGTCTTTACTGGACATTATGAGTGGTGAATCTGCAGAGACCTCTTCCTCACTATATGCCAAGTGTCTCGCTGAAGCAACAGAGGTCATATTCTTGTCAGAATCTTCACTAGCTGATCTAGAGCCTCTGTATTCTTGCTCTCGTTTTACATTAAATTCAAAGTCAAGGGCTTCTATCTTCTTACGTTTGCTGGGTGGAGAATCATTGCTGACGTCCTGTGGTGGCTTTCCCACTTCATGAACAAGACTGCGCCGTTCAAAATCTTCTGAATCTACACAAACAGGACTTTCAGACTTCTCCAACTTGTCGTACTCTTGCAGCTGCTTTTGAAGTCGGCGGTTTTGTTCCATTTGCTTTCTACAGCTTTGGGAGTGGTCTATGTCCATAGATAGCCGGACATCATGCACTGTGATACACTTCTCAACAGTGTGATCTTGATTTCCACTATGCAGGGGTTCTTTTTCTCTGAACTGTTCTTGATCTTGGCTTCCATCATCAGAAGATGCTAAGATACTAAGATGACACTGATTTTTCACCCCAGAACTTCCCAGTTTCTGACTAGAGGCATCTGTAGAATCTGTTGACTCTTCATTTGGTTCTTCACGGTGAGGCAGATCAAGTCCCGAGTCCATTCCAATTGTTGAGCACTCAGACTCTTGTCTGTCTGTAGGGCTAGTACAAACAGCTACCAGCCTTTCTAATTTCGTTTTTCGATGGTCTTTTTTATAGATGTCCTTTACTAGCAGTTTCTTATCAATGTCTGAGTCTTTTGACTGAGAACCATCAACTGGCCTTTTCAAGCAAAGTCTACCCTCTTCCTCCTCTTCCTCCGTGATCCTTTTAAGCCTATCAGTTTTAACAGCTGCCTCCTCAAAACGTTTCTTCCGTGCGGCTAAACGCTCAACATCTACGGAAGAATTGGTACCCTCAAGAGCTTGGTCAGATTTCAAGTATTTTTTAGCTTTTATTTTCCCGTCTTTATCCACCAGCTCTACTTGACTTGCCAAGCCCTTCTCTTTGGGTACCTTTACATGCCTGAGAATTTCTCCCTTTTGAAGTTCTGTCCGGGAAGGGAAACTCCTCTGATCTGTTGCAGAAAGAGGTGGGGGCGGAGACCTTACAGGTTCAGTAGAAACTTTCAGTCTTTGTTTCTCTGTGACGGTATGAGAGAATGACTCCAGAACCTTGCCTTCCTTTTCTTTGACCCGTGTTAGCTGCACAACACAAGGTGGTAAATCTAAACGTCCTTTGTGCTCTTTCTCTTTGCCAAGGAATCTGTTGCCCTTTGCTCGTGGAACACCATCTGGGCTGCCATCCCTGTCAGGTTCAGGGTCAGGATCTGTCTCTGAGGATGGCACACTGGGAGAGGCCAATTTTAGCTTTCTTAACTTTTGTTTCTCACTTCGATCTTTGTCAGATTTTTCTTTTCTGATAGAACGCTTCTCCTTCTCCCCAACACCAAGTCGCTCTGTTTCAAACATTGGTTTCTCCTTGTCAGCCTTCTCTGCCTTATTGTACCGATCCGACCTCTTTTCATAACGTGGTGGTGAAAGAGAACTGCAGCTGCCACTTCTCTCTGAGGATCGACTATATATAGGATGTTCTGAATCACTTGGTAAACGATCAGAGGGTGAAGGTGAAGCAGTGGGGCTTGCTGGACGTCGAGGGAGAGATGGGCTTTGGCTGTGCTCTATAGTCCGACGCCCATGATCGCGTTCACGGTCAGTCTCAAACCGTTCCCTCTCTCTTTCCCGTTCTCGTAAATAGTTGTATTTGCGTATATCCTGCTCATAGGGGTCCCGATAATCCCTGTACTCGCGGGGGTCCTCATAGTAGCGTGGATCATAGAAGTCCGTCTGGTAGGGATCCCACTCGGTGTAGAACTCCCGTCCTCGCGCTGCATATTTGCGCCGAGGATCATCCGCATAGGTTCCAGGTGTTCGCACATTTTCATAGTATGCCCGCTCAGCAGAGAACTCGTGGTATGGCGGCCTGCGCTCATCTCTGTAAAAAAGCACAAAAATGTTGTTTAGGGAGGTTGTTGTTTCAATAGTCTAAATTTAATGCTGATTGTATTAAATTTGCACATGGTTTTACCCACCGTCTTTCAGGTACAACGTCATAAAAGTCTCTAATGTCCTGCCCAGAGGCTTGCATTGTACGGTAAAAAGCCATTTGACTTTCCTGATTGGCAAAATCCACCTATGAAAACAAAGATAACAGTTTTAAATACTGACATTTACATATAAACTCATCACATTTTAACTTTTGGGATACTAAAACATAGCCGAAAAATTACATGCCAGTAAAAGCCTGGTGATCTCAGGACCTGTGGTCAGATAGTCGAAGAAGCTTGGGGTGATATTCATAGACTCGACCTTGACCATAACTACAATTACGATTTGTCCATATAATTACAAAACAAATGAAAAAGTTTTCCCCCGTTCTATCATGATGGAATTTATAAAAAGTTGATCTTGATCTTCTGTGGCTTTTCTTTAGAACAAAAATTATAAACATCCATGATTTCAACAATTAAACAAGTAACGGCAGCCTCAAATGTCTAGGTGTTCCAACCCAGCATCTTTTAAAAATGCTAATTGAATTGAATTCAGGCAATTGAATTTTCAAGAAAGTTGCAACATGTCATCACCATAATCAGCTTATTTAGATGTTATTTTTTTCAGAAAATGGAATAAAGAATAGGGAACCATATTTTCAGGTGTAACGTTTTACCTTAATTTTATTGCCCCCAATTTTCCACCCCTTGGTTTCTTTGACAGCGGCCTGCGCACATTCAATGTTGTTGTAAAGGATGAGAGCCATCCCTTTTAATCTATCAAACACAACCTATAAGAGAAAAGTCAAGAAAACGTGTCATTTCTTTTGGCAAATCATGCTCTTTTAGTAATTAGTAATTCTCTCAACATTGACCAAAAACTGAAGAACAGTTGCTAAGAACAAACAAACACTGCTTACCTTCACTACATGCCCATATCTACAAAAGTGACGTGTGAGGTACTGCTCTGTGATGCTGGATGCAAGGCCATCCAACCATACGCAAGTGGTAGGCATGCTTTTCCCAAAGCCCAACTGCAAACAAGACACAAAACATAACTATCCAAAGAATAAACCCATGATTATCATCAACAAACAGCAAATCATACATGCTGTAACTCTCACTATTACAGTATGGTTGTATTTCTCTCACCTTTAATCTGTTATTGCCAAGATATTCACCATCCATCTTTTTTATGGCTTTACAGACACTGGCAATATCACAGTACTGCAGGAAAGCATACTGAGGTGCACCATTGACTTTCTTGATATCAATGTCCTGTTATTGAAAAAACAGATACCATAAATAAAAACACGGGTATAACTCAATCGATAAGGTTTTGCATTCTTTGTTCATGGCTCTCATGACTCTTTACATTAACATCAACATACCACTATTTCTCCAAACCGCTGGAAGATGTTGAGTAGATCATGTTTGCTGGTTGTCTTCTCCAAGTTCCCAATGAACAACGTTCTTGTAGCTTTTGGATGAAATTCATCTATTCGTTCATCCAAAGGCCTGAACTCATTCTCGCTCTCCGTCTCTGTTTATGGAGAACCCAAAGGGGGGAAAAAAAAGTGTCGCTCAGTCAAATCATGTTGATCCAGTATTCAAAATAAAATGAAATAAAAAGGCAAAAAACAGCCTGATTTAGTCATTAACTTACCAGGACCATTCCAGGCAGTGACCTCAATCTGCATACCAAAAAACAGTTTCCCTTTAGATGCGCTGAGAGCTTTCTCTTGGTCCTCTTGCTGTCGGAAGAAGACAAGCCCATAGCGCTCCTCTGATGCCCCGTGGATCTGCACTGAAGTGACCTTCCCATGCTTTTTAAACTCGTGAAACAGGCCATCCTTCAAACTTGTATCTACAGGAATTACATGAAGCACAAATTAGAACCTGTGGAACTAACGCAATGACTAAATGATAGCCTAGTAGCCTAGGGTCAAACATCACATTCATATAGACATTTATAGGGGCTACGGATGTAACAATGCTTGATATTTAACAAAATTGAAATGCATTGACTAAAAAAAAAAAAAGTGTTATCAAGTAGGCTAAATAGATCAAAAGAATACAAATACACAAGAAAGACTAAAGTGGATGAATAAGTAAAATGCTTAAATTATCCTTTTGGAATTCCATCCTCATATCAATCAATCAGTTTCTGCTATGTTCCTAGTAGGGCGATTACAAGAAGAAAATAATGGAATAGCCTACAGAATCACAATATCACACAAAGATAGTCAACGTAGGCCATCACAGGTGCAAGATGGCATGAATCCAAAAACTACTCCCTTTGTGTGCAGTGTATGTGAAATACTGATCTCACCTGTTGAGCGAACGGGAAGATTTTGAACCTTTATGCCATAGCTTTTCCGTGGCTCGTCTTTGTCAAGGCAGGGCAGTGACTGTGCAGAGGGGGCGGGAACTGCAGCGGACTGAACAGACCGTGCTGGGGACTCATCGCTAGAGCTACTGCTGGACTCACTGAAGAAGGAAAAGACAGACAAGAGAGAACAATATAAGAGCAGGAAACATCAACGAAGGACCTCGACATGCATTACCTGATGTAACCTTATGGTGGCACTGCTGTTTCAAATAAAGGAACAAACAGAACTTCTGAACATTTGGAAAGGAGAATATAGCCCATAGCTTAATATTAATTTTAAAAACCATGCCATCAACTTTTTGATGTGTTTCACAATAAGGCCTCATGAAACATAAGAAAGCTAAGAGTTTAAGGACAAAAAACACAGTAGCATCACAGAGCCAATATAGTGCATTGGTGTACAGTGCCATCTGCATTGGAATCTATCTGAGGGGGAAAGGCAATATAAACCCGCCCATAATGTATATCTTATTCAATCATTTCTGAGTTGTGAAAGCTCATGAAGTATGCTTACAATAGCTGATCAAAAAGCAGAATACAAAAGTTGAAGTAGTCTGCAAAAAACACACTAAGGACACTTGGCTATGTGGTCGCTAAAAATCTGCAATTCTGAAACCAACAACCAATGGACTTCCTGGCTTTTCTGAGTGAAGTCTTGTCTGGTAAGCACCTTCAAATTGTTGAGAGAACAGATGCTTTTTTTTTTTTTGTTGGGAAAGCATTTTAGGGGCATTTCTTACATTTTCAGAGCACAAATTATTTTCTAATTTCAGCAAAGGTGCACTGACACTCACTGACACTAACAATTCAACAGAATTTATGACTATGAATAACTATGACTGCCACTGTAGTGGTTTCAACATCCAAAGTGAAAGTGTAAAATCAAGCAAGAATGTTGACACACCACTCTAAAATGCACCACATGATAACCCATAACCCGAAATTTCCAAGCCTTAACAAAGTAATAAAGAAAGCTGTAATACAGAAAGCCAACCCCCACACAACAGATACATTCCGTCTCGAGCTCACCTCATCTGATTATCATAGCTATGTTACAGCCATAAGAGTTGCTACAGCAGGTATCCTAGCAACCACATGTCATGAGCTCTCAAGTCTTATCGAGAAAATTAGCTGCTTTGTGAACAACAAAACGGGGGAGAAAAGGGAACCAACAGTAGAATGGTGTAGGCTGCACAAAAGGCCATTTGAATAAATGAATAATGGTCACTGTTTCACACTGTCTCTCAATAAGGTCTGGTTTGCAAAGAGGTGTGTTGCACATTGCTACCATGCAAAAAGCATGGAAAACATTTGACTGACCCTTATTTCATTCCAATGCTTAGAACCGATGTCTACAGAAACAAAGCTTGTACATGTTTGTTTTCTAGGCTACTCTTTACAGGTCAAGAGCTTCAGCTTACTACAGATTCCTAATTCCTTAACAGCTTGGATGCCAATTCAGCTATAGTCAGCCTTATCCTTCACACCTTCACATCAGATTAACAGCAAATTACAAAATCCTACTGACAGGCAGTCAAGAGTGGGGCAGGACATTTTGGCTGATAAATAAGACCAGATGCTTACATTAGATCATTTAAGACTGTTGGCATAAACAGGGGTTTACCAAACCTAAAAGCTATGCATGGGCAATAACTAGCCTAAGCTTTGATGGGAAAAAAATAAAACAAAATAATGAGTGAATTAAGCATAATGCAACACCCAGATAACCTGGGTGTAACTGATTGTGTTTGAGTTGCAATTGCAAATAGTTGCAAATAGTTAGGTGCACAAAAGGTTGCACCCTGAGAGACAAATTCAGTCGTGGAAAGGTAGGAAGCATGAGGCAGACGAACACTCTGATTCTGAGCAGCATATGGTAGAGAAGATCTAATTATTGTGCCAGTTCGCCTAGGATCAGACAGCAAGAAAAAATTAATTTGATTCAGAGTATAGGCTTACATGCAGGAGTTATTTGACTTTCAACCTTAGAATGAATCAGACGCTCTGTTTATGTTAAGTATTGCTTCTACACCTACATGTACTTCCAAACCGCTCATAAAAACTTGCTCATGAAAAGGCCAGTGAGAGACGGCTTGCTAATAACTGAAGCTACCACAAAATAGTTGTTACTGTGATCTGCATGAGACCAAAGTTCACTCATAGCCACTTGACTCATCATCTGAGATATTTCCCAGCGCTATCTGACTCTGTGATACATTACAGCTGAACAGACCTGAACTTCCCCTAAATGGAATAAAAAGCAATTGACATGAATCTTATCCAAGTTACCCAGCAACTCTTGTGTTAAAAAGTGAAAAAAGAGCTGACAATCTTGGTGGCAAAAACATACAATGCAAAGTCCCAAGTTGTGAACACTGTCACTATTGTGCCTTTCTGACATTTTATGACGATGCTGAGTTGCTCAGCTATGTTTAGACTGTCCCAGTTTTCCTAGGTCATACACACTGCTCTTTGTCCTTGCATCACAGCAGCTACAATTTTGCCAACCCATACATTCTTGCAGATTTGTGTCAGCAACTTCTGGTATAAATAAAAAAATAAAAAAATAAATAAGAAGGCAATATTTCCAGTGGGATTCAAAGATGTGGCATGCAGTCCTTTAGCCTACTGCAAACAAGATCTGCTAGAACAACAGATTCCTTGAATGCATTACAATGTTGAGCAACCATGGTCAGAAGCACTGGTGTTCCAGTGAATCAGAATCAGCTTTTTGTTTTTCGCTGACGGAATCTACACAGGCCCTCTGTGGCTTTAGATAGGGAGTGTGTTCATTTTAGTCACTCAATAAAATTGGTCAATAAAACGTTACTTGAAAACTGCTCAACAGCAGGCAACTGCCTAAAAACAGACAGAAAATAGCAGCAATGGCAGCCAGAAATGGCTAAGATAGCTGCATAGATACTGATCATGGAGATGAATTTAATACCACTAATCTCACCAGCAATCTTTTCAGTCAGGAAATGGGTATTTGAGGGGCTTTTTAACAACGCTATATTCTAGCAGAAAATCTTTCTTGGGTTGAGTGTGTGT
>JASCIP010000173.1:10384626-10396597 GCA_034783695.1 Sardinella gibbosa | reverse complement strand
CCCCCGCCCGCCCCCGCGCGCCGGGCCGCCCCGCCCCCCGGAAGTTAAAACTAGGGGTTAGGAAGGACAGCTATAATACACAGGGCAGACATACCAACCTTTTTGGACAGCAGTAACTTGACCGACCTACAATTCCAAATACAATCTAGGGAGACAGAATTTTGTGAGCAAAAAAAAAAAAAAAGATTTTAAAAAATGTAGGATGTTACTGAAAAAGGTGGGAAAAAAAACATGGCGAATGTTGCAAGTAGTAATCCTTTGCTTGGAGGGGCTGGTAGGCTGTATTAAAAAAAAAAAAAAAAAAACATATCTCCAAAAAATTGGTCTTCACAAAAAAAAAAAAAAAGGTTCCATTACAACAAAGAAACCATGGTGGAGAGTTTGATTTCCTTAAATAACACCACTGGAGATTCTTAAGAATAAATAAAAAAGGTCTACATAAACAGATAAATGGTCTGAAGTCCCTCATAATAAATAATAATAAATTATGATAATAAATCCATTGGACATTCTTCATTACACATGTTCCGCACTAGTTCCACGCCTTTGCAGCAAGTCCATGGGTAAACATCTCTGTGTGCATTCCAGTGTCTTGACACGGTCTTGATGTATGTACCACTGCATTTTAAACTAAACAGAAATGAGATGTCCTGTGGGACAAAAAACACTATAAAAATCATCCACAATGGTTATTTTCAGTCTTGGAGAAATCCACATGGACTGGAATATGACAAGGTACACACCACTCAGTCCTCCAATAGGCATAATCCATAATGGACCTAGTTCAGAACAAATCCAATGCTCAGTTTGTTCACCTTGTTCATTATTGGTTCCATCAAAGCTCCCATTCTCAAGACGATAGTTCATTAGTTTAGTCCACATATACTGGGTGCGTCAGTTGCGAGACGTATATTGTTCATCAAAAACAATCCATGGCTTGTTGAAGTTCTACATCCAGTGATAGGGAGCTGGGTAATCCATTGATTCAGATGGAGTCATACTGTATCCAAACTTTGAGTCAAGTCATCTTCAGCCCCAGCATAAAATACACCCTCCACGGGTATGCTCTGTGCGTTGAAAAATAGTCCTCCATCGATACCCAAGTATCTCCTCTACGTCCACCATTAAGATTTTGTAGTTATTTCCAGAGTGAGAACAAAAGCAAGAAAGAGCCTCAAACCAGAAATAAAACCAAATGAAAATGATTTTAAGAACAGAAAAAAAGGAAATGAAAACCAAAAGTTTTGCTCACTGTTTCTGTCGATTGTCGGCAGATGTCTCCCAAGTATTTACCGGCAGAGCCCTGATACCACATATAATCCCAAAGAAAGAAAAAAGAAAACCAAAGAAAACCAACACCTTGAGTAACAGAATATCCATGTGTTTGATGAGTATTAATCCAATGGGGGGGATTTATATCCTGAGTATTTTATCCATAGGATCCCGACTGTGGAGGAGAAGCAATGCATATGGAACACTTTTTTTTTTCTTTTAAAGAAATCCAATTACTATTTAATGTGTCATGAATAAATAGATGTGGAATAACTCAAAGTAGAGAAGAGTAAGATATTAATCCACCATGGGCGGTACTGTACTCCAGATCAGGATGATCCCAGGTAATGACGCCGGAACAGAATCACTTCCACATCCGTAAATCCCATGGGAATCTTATGACATCCAAAACATGCCCTGGATTCTCCGCAAAATGTTACATCCAACTCACATGGTGATTTACTTTCAAAATGGTGCATAACCCATTACTAAATACCTTATTAAATAATGAATTTGTGTTCGTGATGCATGAACATGCTTTCTTTGGACCTCTAAGTGTATCAATCCAAGAGCAACGAAGGGGCTCAAAGGACATAAGGGGAAGCCTGAAGAAACAGGACTGTGTGAATTCCTTTCACTCCTCACTTGTATCTTTTTCCCCCTTTCTTTTTCAGTGTTTTTGGAATTGTTTATCCCCCCCCAAAAAACAATCTACTAAATGATCAGAAAATGCCTGATGCCTGAAAAAAGGTTTCTACAAGAAACAAAATGTCCCCCTGCCTTCAGAGAAACTATGTCCACTTACCCGTCTAGTCTGCGTTCATAGCGTCCATCTCTGCTGTGGAGTGATGCAGAGGGCCCATACACAGGGCCCCCCGCCCCCCTCGTGAACCCTGATACATCCCGCCCACGAGAGCCTATGGACAGGCTATCCTCCAGTCCACGGGCTGCACTGGGGATCGTTCCTGGCTCATTGTAATCTGTGCGCAGGTCTCTGTCCCCCATCTTGTTGATGGAGTTGTGAGCCTTCTGAGCACTCTTAATGTCCACAAAATCCACAAAAGCCGCAACACCTCCCTCCGACCCACGCTTCGGCAGGACCTTGACACTCTCCACACGTCCATATCTGCAATTAAGACAAGGGACAAATAAACATACAATAGTAAGCATCGTTTTACCACATGACATAATACTTCTCTAAGAAATTAAAATGTCTTGCCACCAGATTCCCTACAACACAAGACAAAAGATAGAAAATAAAAAACATCATAAACAAAATAAAATCTGTGCTAAAATGTTGATGAAAACAGTACGCATCTAAAGCCCATCAATGACTTCAACAAGTGCCATATTTTTTGCTTATGTAATGGATGCCAGCTAGCCGAACTGTGCATGTAGAATATTAGTTAACCTCTCTCCCAATCCCCAATCCCATGTTTAACAGGTTTACATAATTTGGACAATTGTTAGCTTCATTGATTTCTTCCAGTTCACCAATGATTCATGCACTGTGCAGATGTAAAAAATAACAAAATAAACCCAATTAAGGTGTATGTCGGAATACTGATTAAAACATAGGTGTGTTTATCAGATTTCTCATAAACCTGTAACGGCAGCATGACATAACATGACCACTTCAATAAGCAGGCAATATTTTAATGCAGCATGTAGGCCTAAGCATGCTCATATTGATTGATATCAGAATATAAATGTCCATGTTAAAGCACTGATTCAGTGAGGGTTCTACAAACCAATAACCACTACTTTCAATCTAAATATCTACATCTTACAGTACATACCTGCAACTCATGCTCCAGTTCATTCATGCACACTCCTATGGGTTTTAGAAGCAATATAGGGAGACCTAGGCCTACTGCCTCAGTTTGAAAGGAGCCTATACACAACAGTATTAATATGTGATCCTAGAGTTGATTAGGGTACATAAAGCCAACCACTTGCCATATTAGTTTGTCATTATATTCCTACAAGACACGACACCAGAAGCAAACACAGCACATTCAAGGCACACGTCTTCTTAGAAAATAAATGAGAAGGAGGTTTGCTAGGGCAGTAACTTGCGAGTGCTCTATTTTTATTTCACGAGATTTCCCAACCTGCCCACTTTCACCACCCTCGAACAAAAAATTGCTATGATATAATATGTTCGACCAGCGAACAATGACCCCGCCCCCAAAGAACTTCACTATCTGCATGAACACAGCAGACGAATATACGTGTCCTATTCTGAGAAGACAAATGCTGCCATGTGAAATATCCGCATTTTTATTTGCACGTATGTTGGGCTGCATGGTTAGTCAACTTAACCATACACATAATGGTCTAACTTCATATAAACGCGTGGACAATTTCGCTAAATACGGAAATGTTTTCACCTAGGCTACCAAAGGTACAAGGTACAAGTGCGCGTGAAATGGGTTATCACTTAAAATGTAAGAAAAATGTCTGTATATCATCCCAGGTCTGACAACATACATTCGTATGGCACCTCAAACCCTTTTCTAATGAGACGTACTGTAATCTGGAAAGCATTCTATTCTGTATGAGAACCCACAAAAATACCCTTCTTTCGCACTCTCTACAGATTGTTTGTTGGAGGTGTGCTGCGCAATATGCCAGTTCCCACATTGACTGTACAATCTTCGTCGCCATTTTACAAACCTATTCACACTGCTTACTCATTCTCCCGTCCCCATCTTCAATAACAAGCTCTCCGCATCGAACTGTCATGCTTTGGCACTGGAACGTTTGAGCATGAGAGCTGCTCGGTAATATTGGATCATGGGGCAGCTTGGTATTTTGTCATTTCATCCAGAGGTTCTTGTGGCACAACCCAAGGAGCAAAAGTGTTGTGCAGCAACTCAAAATATCTGCATCGAGTTAGACAAGTAAATTAAGTGATATGTCACTACATTTGCAGCATTAAATGCTTAAGACTTTGACACTCGAGAAAGCTGAAAAAGGTGACAAGCAATCAATTTCAGTGAGACTGTCTACTATTACAACAACAAGGCTACTCGAAAACAACATGCAAAGCACCCGTAATGACCAGACCATCACTTTAAACAGCGCCGATACAGTTGCACACCAGCGACTTCCACAAGAGCAAGGATGCATTGAGCGGGAATTTGCTGAACCACCCGCAAGCCATGAAAACAATGTAACTATTCGCGCTTTAATCAGGTTTTAATAAGCAGCAGGTACGCTCTTCTTAAATATTAACTGACACTTTCTTGATATACAGCTATATGGCTACAATTGGCAAAACAGACAACAAGGTAGTCATGTCCAACGTAGTAACACAAGTGTATGATAAATGGGGTAAAAGAAAAGTATGATAATCTGAATTTAACACCGATTTAAAATCTTAAATCAAAGATTTAATTTATATCTGATGCCTGCATCTTAAGAGTCTTGGTTTTATGTAGGTAGGAGCTATTCGTCTTAAAAAAAATAAAGACTCGGTTACCATTTCACAGCACGGTTAAACGTTAATACATACAGTAACGGACAGTTTAAAGCTTGTAATCTACTTTTTTCAATCAGACATCAATATTTATTCTACAACATTTTGGAGCCACAGCATATGGTCTCACACTTGCTCGACACCAAATAATTTGTCTGACACATGTGTCCATGAGATCAGACCAGATCCACGACTTATGCACACAGACCCATGAAAATGTATATATTACAATTAGCGATATCTATCGTTTATCACAAACCAAGGAGACAACGCTCAGATCTAGTAGTAACTATGGTTACCAAGTTATCCTTGGTTTCTAACTAACATTAACAGCAGCTACTCTGGCAAAAAGGATGTTCTTTTAGATACATTGCGGAACTTGGCAAGACGAATGTTTAAGAATACATCACCAGTTCTTCTACAATACTGAAACGAATCACGTAACGTTCTGAACTAACGTTGAGGTTAACTCGTGAAAGCATACTGAACATTACTTTTGTCAGCTAGGAGTTTCAAGCAACTGAGGGGTAAATCTACTTCTCAAAATAAATCATTTTTATCAATGTATCAAAGTTGTCATAAATGAACCTGACCACGTCAAGTTTGATCTGGCAGCAACTGACAGTAAATGGCAGACATGGCAATCTTGTTACTCCATGCAACTACACCGCTGGCAACAGTGTTCTAAATCTGAGCAATAACTTCACAGACTAGCTTTAAGATATGTTAACGTTAGATGGTATACACCAAACGTAAATAACATGTTTGCCACGTTTAGGACAACTACCTTAAGAACATCAGTCAGTCAGTAACGTTAAGTTAACCAGGGCTGAACAACACGATATCTAATACGAAGCAACCTTAATGTTTGCTATCTCCAGTGCTTGGGACAGGCAGCGATAACGTTAACCTAGTGTGTTGTGATAACGTTTAAGTTTTTTAAAGTAACCTGAAAAACTGTAGCATTACGTCCAACATAAATAGAAAGCCTTACAGCAACTTCGAATCAGTTGTTTCTGACGTTTGTAACGTTAGGTATCATTAAGGGTAGCATGCCATGTCCAGCTATGGATGCCTTTAAGATGGCTAATGTTAACGTTACTTAACATTAGCGATAACGCTACCGTATCAAAACTCATAGATAGCTAACAAGCTAGTTATCCAGAACAGCTAACGTAACCCAGTGCAGCTGTTAAACATCAAAGGTTGGCTTGGCAATGCTGCCAATAACTGATCCCACATTTTCAGATTTAATTGCTGGCCCGTCGCTTTGCATTTCTGACAGAAATATCACTGGTTGAAAATCACCTAACGTTAGCTATCATTAGCGATAAATCTTCTGAGTTGTTTTATTTGTGCTATTGGTTGTAAACTAATGTTAGCAAGCTAACTTGCGTTAGATTTTGTTCTTTTATGTTCCCTTTCTAAGTAGTTAACTAAACCTAGATCATAATTTAATTTAAGTTACTTTACGGCTATACAGACCTGTGATTCAATTAGATTTGCTGTAAACATTAGCTTGCTAACTCACCGTTTGAAGTGTTCAATAATCTTCTCCTCTCGCACATTTTCTGGTAAATTCCCCACCCATAAGTGTCTGGTTTCCCGGACCATACTGCGAAATCTTGTCCCCCGACCATACAGATAACTGTATATGTTTTAATCCAGACCAAATGATTGTGTAGGTTGCAATCCAGGCCCTGCGATATATTGTGAGTGAATCATCGACAGTTAGCTTCGACTGGATCCCACCATTGGACTTGCTTCTCTGCTTGCTCCTGGACGATGTGTATGATTCTGCTGTCTAGGAGAGCGCGCGCTGTCAAGAACGCGCTCCATTGCTGTTCGCGTGACCAAGCGCGCCCCTGATTTCACGCGACCTTTGCTTCGCCTCGAGCGCTACCCAAGGAAGTGATGACGCGCGTGTTGTGCTGTTGGATACCCTAGAACATTTCAGTTAAGTGAAAATTAAAGACGTTCTTGTCCTTTCACGAGGCAAGCAAACATAAGTGATCTGCCATATGAATTTTGCAAAATCACCCACTCTTACATAGTTAATAGAACCACTGTCCTGTAGGCCAGTCTACATTCAAAAAGATACACCAAGTGTTCCAAAGGGTCGAGTCCAGTGATCCAGGATTAGGCTATGTGTTCAACCTGGCTAAAAATCGAAATCTTCTTTGCAGTAACTCTTTATCCCAATAAGATTATAAATTAAGATATGATATCTTATTATGAGCAGTCTTGAAAGAGAACAGAAAACATTCACACAATAGAATGTTTTATCACACAAATTATGGTTTTATAAAGGTTGACATTGTATGCCTAAACAAGGAGACATCCTTTGCAAATGAACCCCCTCAAAAATGTCATTCTCCCTCTGTGTCTGCAAATAGGCCTGGACCACGCACGCGTTAAAATGCGGCAAAGGGGGACTGCATTGAGGTCAACGCATGCGCAAGAAACGCCCACAAGGACATTAACCACAAACGGATTGTGAAAGTTCGTCCTGTTGAAGAAATGTCTGCGAGTGGATAAGATGTGGTAGTTTGCACATAGACGAAAAAGGTCCACTTTCCAGATAACAGTGGGAAAGCTCCGTGTGGCTGGAGTTCCGCGCTTCTTATAATCATGACCTTATATTCTTGTCTGTAACGTCAACCTGACATGCGAATGCGAAGCGATTAGACAATGCAGCAGCAAGCACTTTTGGACCGGAATTTTACCATATCATTGATTAATGGAATTATCTTGCTCCACTATGTCAAGATATAAAACATCACAGATCTGCTACAGACTCTTAGTGTCGTTATTTGCTGGGAGTTTATGAATCGTATTTCTTCATAGAAGTCGCATGTCTTACTGTTGAGGATCTAAATTCGATGGATTCATCAAACCACAGAACAAAAGGATTTTTATTGCAATGCGTTCTTTTCAACTATTCCAAATAAAATCCTTGTCTAGTGACCGCCTGTTTTACAAAGCCTTTGACATGGGCTGTTAGTTGCTTTGTCTTCAGATAGACGCCATTTTGTCTCCTTGGCCATCCAAAATAAACTATTTCAACGTTTCGGCCATTTTGTGTTGCCCGAGAGTCAGTAGCCTTATTGAAATTTCAGAACGAGGCACTTCAATTTGGCATCATGTTGTGAGGGATCAATAGGCCAAAATGTTACTTTTTGTTAACATTGTTGCTGTATCGTTGACTCATGGGCTTAAAGAGTAACAATGTTACTGGTCTGACACTGACGATGTCCTTCTGATTGCAAACCTGACGTTTACCGTGTTGGACACTAAATTATAGCCTGTCTTATTAGTCAGAAATGGTTCGCGTTTAACAGGAGTTTTAACCTTCCGAGGTTTTCAGTTCTTCTTCTATTATAGTTGTAGACTAGGGCACATATTGGGAGGCACTGGCAGAATTTAAACTCTTGTCAGGAAAATGCATTGGTTTTCGGAAATAAGTTGGGGTATGCTGGGTTTATTCATCAACAGAGGAAGACAAAATAATTTGTACAAATTTATAACAGCACTTTACGAAGTGACCATTAGCCTAGGCTACTGTTGTAACCATTTGTCCAAGAAGGGATTTCAGCTACTAACCCAGCATACAGCTAAATTAGACGCATCGAAAGGCTCCAGAGATTGTTTAGGTGCAATGTAAAGTAGCGTAAGTGTAGCTTCATATTTATGGCAAACTGTCACGTCCAAACAGCGATGCTCTACAGATGCTTAGCTGAGTTATGATGGCTTTTCAATTTGTCAAAGATTACAGCGTTTTAGAGTCAAGGCAGAAAGTAAGGTCTGGGACATGTGTGTAAAACTAGTTTATTATTATTTTTTAAATGATATTGGCTCATAAATGAAACTGCATCATGTAGCATACTATATCCTGCGAAAATATGAATATGTGGGCTTTGCTAGAGACCAGGATAAAGGCCTAATGCTACACTGCACTTTTGCCTATATTGCCCCTTTGCAATCTTTGTATCATTGCACAAGTCGTCCTACATGCGTAATGCTAACAATATAGGCTCATAGGCTATAGCTAAGAGAAGATTTTTTATGGGATAAAAAGTATCTATTTATTTAAGAAAACTGGTACAGAGGTAGTCCACTAGCCTATAACTACAGAAGTCCAAAATATCAGTAGGCCTATCATTCATTTTTGTTTAAAAGTCTGTTGTGGTCTCTTCTCAGGTTCCTGTACATTTCTGGTGTACTCTGCAAAAGATAATAGTAGTAGTTTAATGCCACATTCATTCATTCAAACAAAGGGCTAGGGATAAGAAGAAAATCCTTATGGGTTATGCTCACATTTTCTCTGGCATTCAGTAAGTCCTCAGAGGGAAGAAGGCAACCTGCTTCTCCAAGAAAACATATGAGAACATGGAGCATATCTGCCCATTGCCCCACTGTCAGCAAAAGCACGAAAAGGCCTCCAAGTCGCACAACCACTGTGTGAAGAGCTGCCTGGCTACTGGGCTGTCGTTGCTGTTCTGAAGAATAATTGAAAAATAGTCTTATTCTTAGTTTCCACCTTCACCCTTCCCCGTTATATTGGCTTTTTACTCACCTTGCGTGGACACCACAAGCAGTGTATAGCAGATTGTCAAGGGTGTCCAGAACCGAATGGCCTCTGTGGTTGATGCAAACTGCTGATTGATGGAAGTTAAAGCAGCAATTGCAGCCACAGTAAATGTGATGATAAGAAGACGGCACAAATAGGTCAAAATAGAAGATCCTGACGTTAGTAAGCCAATACAGACACCACAGTAGCCCTGTGAACTGTGCAAATGGAATAGTGTCTTCACATGTTGATACAGCCGTGAACACTGGCTGGCAAGGAACCAACTCAGTGCAGTGGCAAGCAGAAGACTCAACCAACGATGTGGTGCCTCCTTGTGGAGGAAATGAAGAGTGCAGCTTAGTGCACAGCCTACAGAGAACTGACACTGAACAAGTAACCACTCTGTAGAACCACTATGAAAATCCTGTGGAGAAATAGAGGAAAATGGCTTTAAATATCTGGACTCAATTATAATGCTCTGCCTAAATATAGGCCTAGGCCTAACAAGTTATTGTGTCCAGAAAACAAAGGGCAGTCTTACTGGTCCAGCGGTGACTTGTGCTGAAATAGCTCTAAGGATGAATTCCAGAACAACTAGTGATGTTACTCGTGATCCCACAATAGCCAGGATCCCTGTGAGGAACCAAAACTGAGATTCTCCAGGCAGCCACTTCCTGTTGGTTCTCTGTTTGGCTTTCCCTTCATCACCTTTGACATTTTCAATTCTATAGAATTGGGCAAAATATAAACAATAGTCATATGGGCTATCAGATTTGATAATGAATCAAATAATAGGCTTATAATCATATGGGCGATCAGATTTAATAGGCCTAATGACAAGTCATATAGGCAGGATGTGACCTTATCTGGGTGAAAGGTTCGTTTAAGAATAGTCTAACCCGAGTTTAGACACCCACATCAATGTTTGGAATGGATCACTTTTAATACAAAGCTTGTTACATACAATGTTCTCACCTCTTTGACTCAATGAATACGTGAATTCTAAGAAGATTGCCAAGAACTGAGATCCCACATGCACCAATAATTCCTGTTTTAAATAAAGTAGCGTTTTCCCATTAGTCTGATAAAGCAAAATGACAAATGACTGGTCAAACAGTCTTCTGCAAAAAACGTTGACGTCTCACCTTCCAGAAAACAATCAACCGGACTTTCAAGTAGTAGCCAACTCGGTAGAGACGGGATTAAAGAAGAGAGAAAAGACAGCATTGTGCCGTTCTGCGAGGATATAGTTCCCAGTCAAACGACACGATCTGCTTTTTCAAACATCTGGCCAAGAGAATTAAGAATATATCACACGTAAGCTTATATGTATTTAGCCCAAGAATATCCCACGTATATCCTACACAAATAAGCTATCACCTCTGACTTGCCTTCTGTTTCAACTGCAGCGTAAAAGCGTTTCAAAGGTCACCCAATCATAGATGTGGCAATAATTTCCTTGACTCAACCCTGACTTTAACGGGTCACAAAAAACATGTAGGCCTAGGTATAGAGTATAATATGCAGTCGTTATTGTGGGTGTGTCATTCATTCATGTCAAAGTAATGCTGTACCATCACCATCTCAAACATTGTGTGCCAGTCAGCAAGCTGCAATCAGGGCAATTTTTTATCCCATTTATGCAATCCTAGAGACACTTCAGGCGGGAGAAATAAAGTCTTTCTACCTTTATTTTAAGTCAGGGTTGGGTCGGTGGCCAAACATTTCTGTTTCATATTGAAAAATGTAAGTTGCCAGCAAGGACCAATGCAAAATGAGGAGCACTTGTTTTAAATTAGTCAAAGTGAACAAACGACAGTGTTTTAGATCTGAAAACCTGCAGGCTGCCTAATAGGCTACTGTTTGATGATGCTATTATCAAACATACCACAACAGTACTGAAAAATGATGTGCGATTATTAATGTATTTTCTGACTTCATGCACCAAACAGAGCAGAGAGCTGCATTTGGCTCTCGGGCCTTAGTTTGGCCACCCCTGTTTTAAGTCAATAAATCAAGAGATGGCAGGCCTTATGCCATTACTGACGTTTTTGTCATTGCGGGAGCTGTAATTAATGTGAAGTTTAACTTTTATATTGCTTTTTGGTGAAACTAGGAAGATTATAAGTATGTGGTGATGGCAAAGAAAGATCTCTCCTCTCAAAACAAGCTGTTCAAATTTGCATACTGACATGAAATAAAGCAGCTGTTTGCATCCCTGCGGTGATCATTTTAGCCCATGGTCTAATACAGGTGTCTTAAACAGGTTGCCTATTATAGGTGTGGGTTTCTTGCAAGAAAAACTACAGCTCTGGTCCAAGGATAAAACAATTATTTATTCCATAAGTGTTTGCTTATTCAAACACCACTGAATACTCAGCAGTTGTACATAATTTATAACAACCAGCAAAAATTGTTAAAAAAAAAACAGGCAACTGGCTAGCAGCCAGTGTATAGTGTATTGTAATGTAGTTGAAGTGGTGACGATAATTCAGTGTTATAATAATAATAATTCACAGGCTGACACAAAAGTTCTAAATAGGCCTAGCTTATTAGCCTGGGAATACCCATGCTGCCTTGTGCACTTGTTCCGAATTGCTAGGCAGCCTGGAGACCATGGCCGAAATTTTCGCATGGATTTGGGA
>JASCIP010000173.1:10322186-10335888 GCA_034783695.1 Sardinella gibbosa | reverse complement strand
TCTCTCTCTCTCTCTCTCCTTCCCTTTTGTCTTGGTGTGGGTTGCCCCTCTTCTCATCTGGCAGTATCTCGACTGCGCAGCCTTCTAACCGTCTCCCTGTGGGATATTTGAACATGGTAAATCTGAAAGTGTTTTCTTCTAAAAGCTCCACTCCAGCTCCCAGGCTCAACATGGCTATCACTTTGCCCCTGAAGGACTATGCGGTTCCAAAGACCCTGGCAGCATTTTGTTCCTGTGGTCTAGCGCCCTGTATCATGTGAGTCGCCATACTGCTAAGTGGAAGGATAATTAAAGCAAAGTGATGTTTTTGTAGACGCTCTTCATGTAAATGAAACCATCAGTTGGATGACAAAAGGGTCAAATGTTGTTTTCTCCATAATGGCTAACATCAGTCAACATCAAACACTATCAGCAGGCCAATCAACAACGCTTCGCCAATAAAATGATATCAGAAGTCCATGACAACAGAATTGCAATTGCAGCAATTTATGCTGCTTATTATGTTGTGCAAGCTGCAAAACAACCCAACATTCCTGTTACCTGATTCCTTGCATGATTCAGATTTTTTTCCCCCCATTTTTAAAAACCTTGATTTCAGAAGGGCCTACTGCTTCAAATCTGTGAATCCCAAATATTTTCCACTCTAAAGGCCAAGTCTATCAGTCTCATTCTGAGCATCTCTCAAAGCTTCGCCTGTAATTTGGAGAACTTCATGGCCATGCAAATTGGATGGATATTCTCTTTCTACCAACAAAGAAACCAACGTATTGTTAACCTGTTCCCTCCACCCTCCACCAGAGCTGGAGCGCTCACCCACCATAGTAGCGGCTGGTCCTCCAGGCCCTGATGGCGCAGTGAAGAGCTCCATCCAGCCACAGCAGAAGCCAGCTGATACAGAAGCCCAGCAGCAGGCCCAGCATCAGGTCCATCTCCTGCTTGGTCACGCTGTCGCTCACAAAGTAGTTCTCCGACGAGTCCACCAAGGAGTGGTCGCCATCGTATGGTATCACATAGTGAACATGGTGCCTGCGGGGTGGAAGGTGGCCACGTTAGAAAGAGGGAGACACTTCCAAAGGACTAGGTGACTAGGTGTGTGAGAGGAAACAAACAAACAGGGAGCTTAGGTATACAAGGAAGTAGAGGTTGCAGTAACTGAGAGGAAAAAGAGGAGCGTGACAGAAAGGTGGAAAGGACAGGTAAACACTAATCTGTTTGTGTCAGAGAGACAGTGTTCTCTCTCTGACGACAAGTGACAGATACTCCCAAGTCTTTAGCGAAAGGAAACAAAACAGACACAGACACCAAAGTTAGAGGAGTCCTGCAGCTTGAAAAGGAAGCTCCAGTATGAACAAAGCATGCATGGAACTGAGGCTTGGAGCCAGACCGACTCAAGGCTACAGGAGGAGTACAGTCTAGCAAAATAGCACAAGCATTTCTTTCAAAGGCTTTGGTGAGTGTTATGTAAGTGTGTCACTGCCTTTAGATCGTATTTGCTTTTGTCTAACCTTATAAACCAACAACAAAAAGCTTGTTTCGGGGCTTCCTCATAACACATCACTGGTCCTGTTAGTAATTGCAAATACTGATGCTTCAAGTTTTATTTTTTTCTTACTTTCATTTGGTTCAGGATGAGATGGAGAGGTGCTGTGTTTTTGAGACTGTGTGCTTGTTGTGATGCTTACGTCTTCTTTTCAGATGTAGCGTATGTTTTAATGACTAAAGTCTGGTCACAGTTTGAATTCCCCTGTTCCTACTTGTGTTGATAGCTAATATATTAAATAAATATCAAAAGGTGTTGCTCCCGTCTTTTAAATGCTTTAAAAACTGTTACTTTTCCTTAGAGTTACTTGCTTTCCTCATGTGGAAAGAATGCAAGCAGTGCTTCCACTTGTACAGTGTTTACCTTTATCTCTGCTCTCATCTAAAGACGCATGTCAGAAACTTTTGTCATTATAAATACCAGTAAACATTACATATTGCAGAGGACTTTCACCTAAACCCAGGCATGTAGGGATGCTTCATACCACCATCAAAAGACATTTTACATCAAGCTAGACACACAGAACACACCTCTATTTCTGATGCCTCACAAGTCAAAAAGCACTTTATTGGCTAAATAATATTTTTAATTCCATGTACTCTGCTGATGTTCAGGAACAGATAAACATGCCTTCTCATGAAGAAAAGGGATTGCATTTTCTGCAATACCATGTGAGTGCAATACCATGCATCAGATACATAACTGTTTCAAGAGTCTCATTTGCCTGATTTCTCAGCTCATGTTTAAACTAACTAAGAACAAGCCGAGTAAAAACACCTTGCAACCTACTTCTAAATCTGTAACCCTAAGGCCATTTTGCTGTATTGTGTTCACTGAGCACACATGGAGCAAACATGTGAAGCAGAGTATAACACCATCTGCGTGAATACTCATCAAATCAGACCATCCATTATGCAAGAATCATATCAGGAATTCACTGGCCCAGCAGGATAGTTGGTTAGTCATTATTCTCACAACACTATGTTATTCTGTCAGGACGCCTTGATTTTCTTGCTACTGTATGTATTGTGTGGAACTAGGAGAGACTCATAATAAAAGCCCCAACAAGTAAACTAACACATCTCTATACAACTAAGGAACATTTATAAAGTAAGCCTCATCAAAAATTAAAAGTTGGTTGACCATCTATAGCCTAAGTCAGTGTTGTGATTTTAAGAGAGCTGAATAAAAAGCCTAGCCTTGTAATCTAATCTTCTGTAATTATAGTGCTGATGAGTGATTCAAGGAATTCCATGCAACAACTTCGCCGACGACAGTTTAGATGAGCCAGCTCATAAAGTAATGTTTACGCATGAATCTAATCACTGACCATAGCCGTCATAAGGTTTGACATAAGGTTTCACTCTTCATAACTACTGGTTACCCATTAATCCGTAGACTACTGCTTCTGTAAAGTATGCCGTTAGAGCTGCATACAGCACCCAGCTTGGTACTTAGCCTCGTATTATTTTGCCTTACGTGATTAAAGGAGATGCAAATATTTTGCTATTTTGTTTCAGTAGCGTACACAATATTGCGCAACCCACATTGAGCCTGTCAAACAGATACGTGTGCGAAATGCCTGTAACACATTCGTGAGGCCAGCTAAGAAAAACACACCTTTATACGCAGAAAACCCATGCAGAGAAACGAAGGAGATTGCCATTCCTGAACACCAAGGCCAAATCAAGCCCGGTCTCCGGCTTCGTTTTAGCGTCAAGTTAAATAGCCTAGCTGCATTCTAAACATAGTCTTTTAGCCCACTGTCTGTAAAACAATTGTGTATTTACAATACTTAACAAGCAGTCTGTGTGAGATGGAGCATGTTCGTATTCGAGCATATGAGAAAACGGTTCAGCACCAGGAATGGTCCAGCGACAGGCCTTGGAGCTGTTATTACTGGCTGGAGAGATGCCACTGCGCTTGATGATGACATTTGTTTGATTAAAATGTATACCCTCTCGCATAATAATTTGAAATTTACCTTCCACAGTTGCAATGACAGACCCGGTCCTCTCCTCGTAAATGCGGTAAGATGTAGTTGTGAAAGCGATCCAGTAGTGCGTTCATGTCCATTAAACACGCTATCGCCTGCAAAGAACCATTCGAGTCAACCGGGACATGACAAGCACTATTTCTAATAGAACAACTGCTACATAGACAGCTTTAGAATGGGGGCAGTTAGGGAAACGCATATAGAAATTATTTATGAAATGGACAAACAGAAAAATACTGAAGGGGAGATACTTGATTATTTATTTATAGTTAAGGTAATTATGCATGTAGGTAGGCTACTCTGTATAAAGGTCCAATGCATTTCCTACACATTGGCTAATTATTTCCTTGCCACAGGACGTCCCTGTCATTTCGTCCAACTAACTGTTGTTTTCTTTTTAAATGAAAAAGAAAATGACAAACTGGTGGGCATCTATATATGAAAAGGTGAAAGCGCATATGAAATTCCCTTACCATTACAACAGAGGCACCAAGGATCATGAAAATCATGGTGGTTGTGATCATATGCATCAAAACTTCCTAACTCGCCGTTGCCTCTTCCCCTGCGTGCCCGCGTCTTTTCAACGGATCTGGATAAGCTCAGAGCTCTCTGTCCCGAGAGAAGACGCTCATTGATGCGCCCTCACTGCACCTGACTCTCAGTCCTGAGCTCGCCAGATTGGAAAACGTCCGTACGGTGCATAAGGTTGGGGTGGCCCGCTCTCACTGTCCCCCTTTTATTGCACTCGCGATCACGGTTCTCTCCCCCATCCAGATATGCGTTGGCTTGGTGCTGCTGTACCGCTAATTCCGTAGTCCTGTACCGGCCACGTCGTGGGAGGGAACTGGAATGAATGGTCCTTAGCTGTTTTGTCTTTCGATGATAGTGTCCTACTGTCTTCCAGATTAAATCCAAAATTCACCAAGAATGAAATAAATGGGGAAAAAGATGTGCCAGTTGTCTGTCAGATTTGCCCCGTGGTCCTTCAAGTGGGTAGCATTGACTGTCAACATGGGGCCTTATCAAATGGTTGGTTGTAACTCCACTGATTCTCAATTATTTCTATTTCTGGAGAAGAGGTTTTCAAGAATAGGCTATAGGGTCAGCGTTTTCATGTCTGCCGCTGCATCTTCGCGTCATGTAGGCTACTTCGGAAAAAATTAATGTTGATTATGCTGGAGGACGAGTCTGAGATCCTCCCTCCTTTGCGTCCAGTGGAGATCAGGCATCCGCATCTGCATTACCGCCTAGAGCCAGAGTCATGATTAAACCATCTTATTTTAGCCATCACAGCCAGAAGCTTTCTCTATCGTTTGGATGCGCGTGTAGGCTATGTGTGCGTTTGTGCGTGAGAGGGGCGAGAGACTGAAAGAGAGGGCGGGGTTGGTGGGTGAAGGAGTGAGCAAGAATTCGGAGAGGTTGTACTTTATTTACTTTTATTTCGCTGGTATAACCTGTCAGGCTCATAGCGTTTAAATTAAAAAACCTTGTTTGTTTAAAACGTGGAAACAGATACTCTCAACAATTTGTCTTTGCCCCCCCACCCATTTCGTGCTCTCTCTCTCTCTCTCTCTCTTTCTCTCTCTCTCTCTCTGCATGTCTCTCCCTCTCTCTCGTTGCAGTTGGTTTGGATTCTGCGCCATTTCGTTCTGCTTATTCACAGAGCCCGACTCATTTTCTATAGGTCCAAATCAGCACCCTGTTCAATAACCATTGCAGGGTTCTACCGCAGAATTCATTTTAAGAAATTAAAAGTGCTCCAGTTGCTTTATAAAAATAGTTCTCAATCAGTAATGGTAACTGCAGCAACGTAGCCTACCTCAAACAAACTGATGCAAGTTCCCAAACTGAAAGTGAGTTGAACTCCTCAGGAGTATAGGCAGGAGTAGAGGCTTTTCATCCTGTGGATGGTTTGAAGTATTTTTTTTTCACACTTTTGCATTCCATTTTGTGTTTTCATTTTGCACTTTTTTGAAAGCCAGAATGTCTAATCAGAATGATGTGGCAACCCTTTTCAGGACCCTGGAGAGCACCTGCTAATAAGTCCCCCTGGCGTCATTACCCCATTATTTACTGAGTCTGTCCCATAATAGTGGGAAAAAGAAAAACTGCTGACTTCCCATAGCGACCGTCTGAAGGCAAAAATGTCGTAGCCTGGCTAAAATCACCCAAGAGTTTCACTTTCAACCAAGGGCTATGACATATCCCACATACAGTATCGAACTGTTCTGTGTCAGGCACGCTCAGGGCTAAAATGTGGAGATTCAGTGACTGGACACTGGCAAGCAACGGACTGTGTGCAACATAAACTGGAGACGCGCAAAAATACAGCAATCTGAGTTTGAAGCCTATTTTAAACTTTATTATGTTGACATGGCATTGAAATCTCGTGTTTTTCTTCCATTACGTATATGTGAAAGTGTTTATATTTACCGTAAACGTTGTATGACTGGCTTCCTTGAGGAGTAGAAGCCTAGTCTATCAGAGACGTCTCCACATTATTGTACAAATGAGGCCACCGTAATCATACCGGAAGTTCTGGTATGTGGCTAAAAACAAGCTAACAGTTTGCTAGTTAGGTAGGCCTAAATTTATGTTCAAGTTGAAACTTTGCATTAGGGACTTCGCTTTCGTCGAAGAATGTGAGTGTTTACCATATTTTAACAATTTACTTGGGTATGAACTGTAGCTATTTCATATATCGTGAGATATATTAGCAATTTGAATATGGTTTAATCCTCATTTCTTCAGTTCTAAACAACCGATAGCTAAACGGCTAGTCATGTAGCAAGAAGCTTTAACATTACGTTAGCGTTGAAACATGTTTGGGTTGACAGCTAAATAACTTGTTAAGAACATTCCGTCAACGGTGGATATTTGTTCACTGTACACCCGAAAATACATGATATTGGACATGTGCTTTAGATTAGGTCAGCCGTAATTTAGGCCTAAACTACACCATCGTAACATACTGTATAGAAATAAGTTTGGTAGCTAACACGAACGTTTCACTTATTTCGATGACGTAACATAGCAGCTGGTATGCACTAGGCAGACAGAAGAAATGTACTAGTAAATGCTAATTCGTAACTCAGTAATATGATGTGTTGTCAGACCACATCTTGATTTGTTGTCTACAGAATTAATGAGACGTTTTAGGCATTCAAAACATTGAGCTAGTAAACCGTGTTTATGCTGCATCATAGACTTTGCACTCCCAAGACAGCCTAAGGTTTGTTCGTATTCAGTCAAGAAATAACATAGTTGACACCTTAAAGTTTCACTCCACAAAGACAACAATGTAATGTAAAGAATTTCACTTGCCTTATAGTGTAATCTGTGATGTGTATGTGTTCGTTTATTTTAATCGTCTTGACGCTTAAAAATATATATTTATTATGAGAGATAATGTATCAGTATGCCACGTACAGCATAGTTTGAGAATAGTCTTTGTAATGAAATTGGGGTGGTTAATGCTTATGGAAGGATTGTGTTTTTTTTTCTCTTAAATATTCACAGATTTTCACTACCCACTCTTTCTCTCCACTAGGCCACCATATACATCATCATTTGACTGAGACAAAGTGATTATTTTCATCTACTGGTTTTCCCAGTGTAATTAATAATTCCGAAGTGTTGGCTGAGAGCAGCACCATGTCTAGGAAGCAGTCTGCCAAGCCGGTGCGAGGAAACAGGAAGTATGATTTGGAAAGGAAACGTGATGAGCGTGCCGCTCGCCGGGCTCTGGCCAAAGACAGGAAAAATCGCCCTCCAGGGGCCGATGAGGGCGAGGAGTTTGTCAGTTTCTCCAACCAGCTCCAAGCCCTTGGTTTGAAGCTGAGAGAGGTCCCTGGGGATGGGTAAGGGTCAAAGATGACTCCTTCTTGCGCCATTGTTAACCTTTGCCTGGGTTTGCTTGGGTTGCTAACTTGCTAATCTGTCAATCTCCCGCACATGCCTATCTCCCCCAGGAACTGCTTGTTCCGTGCCCTTGGGGACCAGCTGGAGGGACATTCACGAGGTCACCTGCGTCTGCGGCAGGAGACTGTTCAGTACATGATGGAGCACCGGCAAGACTTTGAGCCTTTTGTAGAGGATGAGGTGCCCTTCACGCAGCACTGTGAGATTCCAATGACTATTCTCAGGGTTCGAGATGAAGTGCACAAGAGTTCAGAGGGCTTTAAGTGCTGATGCTGATGATTATGATGATGTGTTATTTGCATTGCAGTGTCAAATCTCTCAGAGCCGGGGATGTTTGCAGGAAATGATGCCATAGTGGCCTTTGCTCGGAGCCAGCAGGTTAAAGTTGTGATCCATCAGCTGAATGCTCCTCTGTGGGAGGTAAACATCAGTGACTTCTGTCCCTATTTGTCTCTATGATGGTTTTTTGTTTGTACAATTTACAAATTGCAAGCCGTATTGTTACGTTTGACATAACATCTTTTCAACATTGCTTTTTCATTCAGATCAATGGGTCAGAGAAGCCGCTTTGTCGAGAGCTTCACATTGCCTATCGTTATGGAGACCATTATGACAGTGTGAGACACATTGGCGACAACTCTGAAAGCCCATCTCATCTACGTATTGAGGTAGCTATGCAATATTTGGCTTCATGTTATTAAAAAATGGTCTTGATGTTGTTCTGTCTCTGTCCCTTCGTGTAGTACTTTATAAAAATTAATCAAAGTCACATGTATGTTGAAACCATACGTAGTCAGGTGTTGCTATGGGGTTCTTGGAGTTGGCCATTGAAGCTGTTTTCTGTTGATATCCTAAATGATGACCTAAATTCTCTTTTTTCATTGCTTGTGAAACTGCAGAACCTGAATAAATCCCGTCGGCAACGCGAGTTTGGAGACGGCCAGCGTGAGCTGCACACAGGCGCTCTGGCCTCCCCCTCCCCCTCCGACGACGAGGATGTGATCCTCAGCTCTCTCAGGAGCGCCAGTGCCAACGGTCAGTCAATCAGCCTGTCAGTCCGGCTCTTAACACGCTTCGGCGTGCCCTTGGGGCGACCCACCCATCTCCCCACCCCCCACCCCATCCCATCCCGCTTCTTAACTCACTCGCGTGTCACTCTCATTCGCAGGTCAAGGAGAGAATCTGTGTCACTCGAGTGCGGCCATGCAGCCATGCCATGCCGAGTGGCTGGAGCCCAACCTCAGGAACCAGAGCTGCCACGCCCACTGTGAGTCGGGAACAGAAGCCCAGCCATCCGCGTGCCGCTGCATGGCCACTGAAAGCAGTGACAAGAATGCACCACCAGAGGGCATCACTGTGCAGAAAGCCAAGGTATCAGCGCAATTGAATGTGTGCTCCCACAGTACAGTGTGTTGTTGCTGAGAGTCTGTGAGTGATACGGAAAGGTCTCTGTCTGTCTTGATGGTGCAGAGATCAGATAATGAAATTTACTGCATTTGTGGAATTTGGTCATTCATGTTAATGATTATACTCTCTAATATTGATGCAATCTGTCGTGTTCTACTTGCTGGAAAAAAACATGGGAGAAAAAAAAAACCAATAAATACAACTGTTCTCCCCACCCCAATTCATGAGGAAATAAGTATGAATAGTGGGAGCATTCACTCTGCTGTCTGAAATAATACAGCCATACAGTCATTGTGATCATTACACTGAATTTCCATTTTCACCCCCTCCCCCTCCCCTGGCCTAGATCTCTAACAAACAGAGGAAGGAGCAGCAGCGCCTGGAGAAGAAGAGGAGGCAGGAAGAGCGGCATCGGCAGAAGGTCCAGCAGGGCAAAGGGTCACATGACCAGAACCAGAACTTACCCGAGCAGGTCACGCTGGTGCCTGCGCTCAACACTCTGAGCATCTAAGCCAATTGCTGAATGATTCTAGATAGTGTGGTGACACACTCATGAGGAAACAACCTGCTCCTGCAACCTCTTCTTTTCTTTTTTCTTCGTTTTTTTTCCTCTCCATGTGGAAACCTGTAAAGAACGAGGTGCAGAAAGACTGTTTCGTGTGTGTGTGTGTGTGTGTGTGTGTGCGTGTGTGTGTGTGTGTGTTAGGTTGAGGGGTTACCAGTTGCTGCTTCTCTCAGGTGATCTTGATTGAGATTGTGTGTGTGTGAGCGTGCATGTGCAAGTGTGCAGTTGTTCTTGTGCGTGTGTGAGAATGATGAGTGAATTATTTTTGGTATTGAGAGTGTATCCGCCTGGCTTCACTGCTCTTTGTGGAGCCACAGCCTGGCTTGTGCGGACTGCATACAGTCAGCACTTTAAATCACATCTCCTCCACATCATTTTTCCTCCTCCGCTTTCTGAAATAAGAGTTTGCTCTGCCTGATTTCAGCCAAAGAATCTGCAAGAATTTAAGGAAAATTTAAGGGAATTTTAGGAATGGGTTTTTGCGTAATGATGGTTTCTGATGGGAATGATCAATTATCTCCAGAATATACCAGTTAAGCTATGGCCATGGCTTCTGCCCTACCTCCAGGACTTAACTCATTGCAATCTCCTGCGGATATGCAAGTGCTTCTGGTTTAACTAGCTCAAACCTCAAGGCTTTTCCTCTGTTTGGACTCTCCAGACGACCAATCATTTCTCTTCTTTGGAATGACGTGCAATCTGACAATAAAAAAGAATGTTGGCAATACTGAATTAGTGATTGTCACAATGTGCATCCTGATGGGGGGGTGATGGGGGGTGTAAAAGGAGTGTAATCTGTGTTTTTACACAGCTATGCTAAGCTGTATTCATGACTTTATATATCACAATGAAAACAGACTGTGGAATGGCGGGGAAAAAAGTCTTTTGGGCTCTCTTGCGCTTTGTAATCAGTGGTTGAAGTTTCATCACGATTCAGCTGTTAACAAATAAGGAGCTTTCAAAGAAAATATTCTTTTCTTTTTTTCAGATAGCAAAAAGACAACAGCCTCTGTGGAAGTAAGCAAGGAATACTGTAGGCGCTAACATAATGGGAGAAAAATTGCTTGTTTCCATTGTTTCGTAAACATTGAGCTTGACCTAATATAAATTTATCATAACATTTGGTTAATACAAAGTGAACAAACTGCAAGTTCTTAAAACATTCTTTTATAGTGACTTGCACACTTGCATTTGTCACATATTAGTATTGTTTAATATATGCACTCTAACACTATGAAGGCAACAATCAGTCAAGTATACTCAAATACATAGTAAGAAAATGGAGCTTAAACTGTTTTGATGAGAGCATCTATTTTGTTAAACCAAACAGGTGTGTGTTTTTCTGTTAGAGCTACATTTGTTGCATGTTGTAAGCACAGATTGTTATATCTTAGCACCAGCAAAGAATGTGTGAAAAGCAGGACAGAATCTGATAACAGTGTGCCAAAACCAGTGGCAATCTCACAATTAAAACATCAAGAGTAGCAGACTTCACCACTGTCCCAGGGTATTTCTTTCTCTTACAAATTTGCCAGTAATAGGTTAATCAGAAATTTCCCAATACAAATATTTTGCCATTATCCTGGACTTAAACATAAACAGTTCTCCCAGAACAGGCATTTTGACATTTGTACAAGATAGTTCTGTTACATTGAAGGAACTGACATTTTTCAAAAATGTGTTGGCAGATTAGTAAAGCAGTGGTGTATGTATGTGTATCCAGCGTTCCTAACCCCTAGAAAGAGCGTGAAACAGGAACATCATGAGCAAATCCACAGGGAGGCAGTAGAGCTTTGTAGACACACGAGTAAGCCATCCCTGCAGTTCATCCGAAAACTTTATATCCCACACTTCTATAATGACATGGAAACAGCTCTGTGGCTTTTTATATATACACAACACTGAAGGAGTAACCATTGATTTAGCTCTTAGCTCCTGACTGCTTGGATGGAAACGGAACAACAGTCTCCCCTAGCATTCAACAACATCTGTAAGATCTTTGGGCTATGCACATCTGCAAGCTGTTTTTCAAAAGAGGGCAACCAACTGTCCATCCCTGATTTTCACTAACTGCTGAGGTTTTGGTGAGCAAGGAAGCCACAACGGCGTCAAATTGCGCAGCCCTTGCTTTTTTTAATCCATTCCAAAAAAATAAAAATAAAAGGGCTAAATTGCTCTCATGTCAAGCTGAAGTTATAAACATGGCCATGGTTTTTCCTCATTGTTCCCTTTTCAAAGTGTAAAAGTGAATTGGGAGTATTCTACATTTCTCTAAGCGTGGTAACGTTATCCAAAAGGCTCTGAAGGATGCCTTCCATAAGACTTTCTTCATTTTCTTTACATTCCCCTTCCCTTCATTAAAAAAAGAAATCCCCCTTCCCTTCATAAAAAAGAAATCCAAGAGCACCTATAGCTACTGAAGTCAGAACCTCTCAGTAGTGCTATTAGTGAGTGTTTGAAGTGACGCAAAGTAAATGCCAGTGGTAGTTCTGAGGTTTGAGGGTCTGTTTTCAGTCAAAGGCAGCAGAGTGCAGATTGTAAACGTGTGCTTATGTGTGTGCGTTTGTGTGTGTGTGTGTGTGTGTGTGTGTGTGTGTGCTGGCGTGCATGTAGGCATGTAGGCATGTGTGCTGGTGTGTGTGTGTGTGTAGGACGGAGTGGCCTCCCGTCTGCTGGCGATAAGTGCTCCAGTGATTTCCGAGGTCTGGACTCCCTTCTCCAACCCTATCCTCCCATCCGTGTGCACATGCTCATTGGCTGGCTTCAGCAAAGGGCTTTGCAGGCTATGATTTGTAGCCCCAGGTCAATGCATCTGCACACAAAAACACACATGTTAAAAACTTCATTTGATTATTTTCTTCTCCTTGCATGCAAAGTTAAGTGTTTGTCGTGCAGACTTTTGATGCACCTTGACCAACACACTAATCACGAAAACTTGTACTTTAATTACCGAAATACCGACTCCTCGGTGGTACCAGAGTTACGCTAACCTTTGAAGTGGGCGGTGCAGCATAAGCCCTCCCCCCTGGCAGTGCGATAGACGGGCGATACGCAGACGCGGGCACTGGGTGGCACATTTTGGAGCGTTGTGGACAGGGAGCTGGGCGGGAGATAGAGGGAGGACTGGGGGGCTGCCTGACTCGCATGGCTTTGATCTCCCTCCCACGTAACCCAGTAACCACGCAGCCCGTCCTCTGCCCCCTTCCACTGGACCTGGACAGAGTCGCTTCCCACTGTGGTGAGCTGCAAATCCGCAAGGGCTGGCAACACTGAGAGAGCGAGAGGGAAAGCCAGTAAAAATAGAGGGAAGAAGAAGAAGAAGAGGGAGACAGAGAGAGAGAAAAGGGAGGGAAGTAAGCAACATAATTTAAAGGCATGGTGGAGGTTAAACCCATTTCAGCTTGAGAATTTAGCTTCCAAACCCCTATTTCCCAAGCTACTGCAGTCCCGCCCCGAGCGTTCCTCCTCCCCCTCAGCTGCATACCTTCCTGGGTGCAGGCTTTAACGGACATGGCTTTCTCGCCACCCGATGCGTACTTGGCGCTCACGGTCACCAGGTACTGTGTGTCCGGCTGCAGGTTGCGGAGGACCGTGTAGTTTTGCTGTTTGTTGACCTTGGCGATCTGCAGCTTTCCAGCAGGCAGGGCTGAATACTCCACCTGGATGCTCTGCACAGAGTCCGGCTGCACTGGGCCCCAGCTCACACGCACGCTGTTCGTGGTGGACTCTGACACAGTCACCACAGCTGGGCTCAGCACCTCTGCATGGAGACAGAGGAAGATATATGCTGATGATGTGTTGGTGTTACACAAGGGGGAGAGGAGCATTCCATGTGTTTTACATCATACTCTACAGTATTAAGCATTTCCTCTGTCTGTGAGGGCTCCCTATTCTATTGTGTTTCTGGACAAGAGTCTCTCCCTCCACCCCTCTCACCTGGCTGTGTTGTGAAGTAGGCGGTCAGTGTGTTAAGGATGCCCAGGTTTGACTCCGGCTTCAGGGTCACCTTGTACTTGGTGTTCGGCCTCAGGCCTGTGAGGTCGGCAGACTTGGCGTTGCCAGGCCGGCTGATGCGCTGGTGGTGGCCTCCGCTGGTTCCGGGGCTTGTGCCGGGCCCGCCGCCGGGGCCGATCTCTGCTCCAGAGGGCACGGGGCCAAACCTGATGTCATAGTAGCCAGAGCCTGCCAGCACAGGCCGCCAGTGCAGTGTAGCACTGCGGGAGGACACATCTCGCACCTGCAGTCGCTCTGCCCTAATTATCTCTAAAACAGG
>JASCIP010000173.1:9275450-9293545 GCA_034783695.1 Sardinella gibbosa | reverse complement strand
GTGCACGTCTTGTGTGTGTGTGTGTGTGTGTGTGTGTGTGTGTGTGTGTTTGTGAGGATGTGCATGGGTGTGTGTGAAGGTAACAGGTCTGTGCAGTCATTAAAGATACTCAGAGTGTTCAAAGCATTCCATGGCAAACAACTCCATCTCTATAAAAAGAGATGCTGCGGAGCGGTGGTTGTGGTGGTGGACATAGCACACAGTCTAACCAAGGCAGTTAAAAAATGTTTTACCTTGGAGGTTGCCCCTTCCAGACCTCACTAGCCCCCTGGTCAAGGGTGGTCCACTTTAGGCATTGGAAAATACCATCTGTGCACGTCACAGTGCCTACACACAAACACAACAGCTGAACGCAAAAGCACATCTATGGCATTTTCACACAGGGAATATAGCCTAAAGCTATGGTGGGGTCTCGAACAAATGCAAACTACTGCGAACAGAGTTCACATTCAGTCATTTGCCGAACTCACCACAAAAAGGACTTGGTAGCATGACTCAATGGAAAACCCTGATAAGAGCAAGATAAAGGAGGCAGGGCTTGCCTGGGTCAGATAAACACACATCCCCATGAGATAACAAAACAACCAGACTTGTTTCCCGACTCTCCAAACCACACAAGCAGAAGTGAGACAGCATATGGAAGCGGGCTGAAGACAGCAGAGCATGGAGCTCCATCATGTCTCCAGGCGTGTGTTTTTGTTTGGTGCGTGTTGTTCTCTCTCTTTTTTTTAATTGGGAATGAGAGCAGGGTCTGGTGGGTGTGCAGAACGGCGTGAAGTGCCACTGAACCAGTGAGTAATTATCCCAAAGCCCTGTCAAGGACCACAGCTGTTTGGAGGCAGGGAACGGTAGGTGACAGCCCAAGGCTGTGGTGTTTGACATGGCTCAAGCTCTCCGAGAACAACCACTGGCTTGTACCAAAGCCTGATTGCAATCAAAGAGGGGTAGATGGGATTAAAGCCCAGTGGTAACCACCCAATCTCTGCATAGGGTGCTTGAAGGAGAGAGGTGCTTTTTCCATCGCAAACAGACTCAGCCGCCACCCCCCCCCTCACACACACACACACACACACACACTTTCTCTTGGTCACCACCCTCATCTCTCTTCCAATTCCTTCTGAACATTGGTGACAGACAGGGGCAGGACAGGGTCGGCCATCTTGACAGCAGCAGTCTTAAAAGCTCACTCACGGATGCATCCAAAAACCACTTGCTTTGACGCCTAAAGTTGCCGAGTTGACAGGACACAATCAGGCCCTTGGACAAGGTTTCCTGAGAAAAAGAAAGAAAACTATGTGAGCGAGCTCATCACAAATGACTTCATCCTTGATGTATGAGGGGTGGAACGGACGCGAGGGTGCGATTGCCAAGCTTCGCTGGTTGGTCCTGACCTCAGGACCAGGCCTCGGACAAGACGCATACCTGTGGCCTCACGCTGAAAACACAGAAACCTGAACCACAGACCACAAACCGGCAATAAAGTATTAGTCAAATACGCCGCAGAATTTTCCAAACTAACAGCCTTTACAGCCTGGGGCGCATAAATACAACTGAGCTTGACAGGAGTTTCTCTAACATGTCTGTTGACACATCGATTGTAGCGTTTGAAATCAGGCCTGGGCAAATGGATACTGCCCCAAGCAAAATCCAGGCATATCTTCAGGTAATGATTAAGAGGGATGAAGTAGGAATCTAGCACTTAAATTGAAGTATGTGTTTCATAACACACAAACTGTTCTCCATGATCAAGCTGAAAAGGACAAGCCTTAAAAACAATACTTTAGATCAGCCAAAAAAAAAAGATGAGGAATGGTCATGTTTTCTAATCATCCCTTGGGATTTCCACAGTCTAAGAAAATAATTTAAAATTATACATGGTTGATTAGCTGGAGACAGCAGACTATTATCCTGTAATGGCAGCTCACCTGAAATGATAGGCCTCAAAAGAAGAATTTGTCTGCTGTAAAAACAGCAGTCTACTGCCTCCTGAAATATACACCAGCTCCCATTTGGTGAGACTAATTTGGAAAGCAGATCATTTTTCAAATTCACCACATCATTTATTAGCGACATACCACTACACCATGTCGGGCAGAGATTCAGAGGCCCACTGTGTTTGCTTTAGTCTATCTGCAGGAGGGTGACTCCCTGATTCATTTGGCAACTGAGCCATTATAAAATGATTGACCAATAATTTGACCCAGAACTTCAATCGATGGGACAGACAGCTGAGAAAACAAGCAAAGTTGGCTTAAATGAGAATACAAGCCGATTTCCAAGAAACAAGAGTTCAAAAGCAAGAGAGGGATGTCTGTTCAAAACGATTTCAGGTCATGACAGGTAAGCACACTTCTTAGAGCAACTGATTTTGGCATTTGATATCATGTCAGTTTCCACATTTCTGTCAATCAATTAATCAAGGCAATTCTGACAAACATTAATGACAGACCTACTTGTCGTAAAAAAAAGGGCTGATTTCCTTTTCAAACCTTTGCTAAAAGGCTAGAGTGTTTGACACAAAAGGGAGACTCTGACCCCTGACCCAGGATCAGCAACTTGACCAGCAGACCACACTGAAAGCTCCCCATCTTCCTTAAAGACGAGAGTCACTCAGAGACTCCTTATTCATCAGAGAGGCAACCCGGCTTTTGAGAGATCTGGGATCTTTAGACAAAAGGATGGGAATGTGGGATACAAACCTGAGGCCCAGCCTAGATGATATACTTTAGAGAATAACTAGTGTTTTTTCTTAGGTAAATAGCCAAAAGCAAGTGCATATGGTATTGTAGAGAACAAGCCTATGAGTTACACAATTGATACTCTCAAATATGTCACTGCTAACAAAAACAACTCTGCAAATGAGACAGTTGTGTGCTATTTCAAATGCTAAATAGCTCCTTCAGAGAGAAGTAAGTCTATCTAACAAATGGTCTATTCATTTAAACATGGATGAATCGTACGGCTAAAAGCACACTTCCCTTATGGGCCTGCCAGTTTGACAATCAATACAGCATGGAAAGTTGGAAGGAATGGACACACAGTCATGGAGAGATTCTTTGTTTGATCAGATTGCAGTAATAGGCAAACAGAGAGTTCTAAACACAAATCCATTGTGCTCCATTTCAGTACTCATCAAAACAACTACTTACATAATTCTCTCTCAACCGTACACAGGGGTTCTAACTAAGTTAAAATGCTAAATGCTATTGGATATCCACCAAAAGTACAAACAGTTATACACAGACTCAGGAAAGTCTCATTAGTGACCTGCAGTTTTAATGATTAATTTAAGAGTGATTAAAGAAAAAGCTGCAAATTTAAGAAAAAATGGCTTTTTTCTGCATGGCCAATTCTTTACAAAACCTCCAGGACGGCTGTCTTGGCAAACAAGCGGTCAGCCGGGACTTCTCCTGGAAAGCGTACATGGCGTGCACCCTTCGTCATTAACACGTCCAAGCTGAAACCTCAGTGGGATGAATGCCTTACTGAAGACCTTGTCACCTCTGGGTCAAGGGGCCGAAGGGGAGCTCCCAAGAGGGTTTCTGTTGAGCTGATTCATGCCAGTGACTGCTACCTCTCTGGAATGTTACGTCACCACTTGGACGAGGAAATGGAACAATCTGCACCACTTCGGGACAGCCCTAGACCTCATACATACTGATCAAATTTAAAAAGTGAATTGTAGCTGCTGGACATCTGTTTTGTGCTACGGGGAGCTAATTCCTTTTTTGATCAAATCATAATCAATCAAAAATGCTTTGCTCCTATGTAGAGTTTTGTATAACAGCTTAGACTTATGCCCCCTAGCCCATTCCAAAACAATGGAAAAGGGCCGAATAGCCGCTTGCATTATGTCTATAACCATGAGACAACTTCCATTTGGAATGCAGACAGGCAGACCTGGCAAGTGCTGTACAAACTTCAAAGGCCTTTCTGTCCTGCAGGAATAATTGTCTGAGTTTTACTTCTGACCCTGAAAAGGGTACAAACAATGAGCTGAAAGAACCCTTTTCAGGAAGTCCATACGGTGATCATTACCACATCCGTGCAAAGAAAAAACGAGCTGGGCTAGATGAAGGAGAGACGCAAATGCATGAAAACATCCTTTGGGGTGACAGCAGAGTCACTCTGGGCTGGGTAAACATGAACAAGAGGACACATGCTCCCTAAAAGTTTTGTGTTGACTGCGGTCAGCACAACAACAAAGCAAAAGGTGGGCCACTGGTATTATGTCTGCAATGGGGGCTGGAAACAACAGTTACAAGGTGTTCCCTTTAGCTCAGAGAAGAGTCACATGGTGCACACACACACTGGAGAACAGATTTAGAGGAAAGGCAGCAGTCTCGTCTTTCTTCTTCATTTTTACCCTCAAGTCCAGCTACTGTTCAACGGGTGGCAGACGGCGCACCTGGCTCCTGTCCACTGCATTGTAATTGGTTCCACCTGGTAACCACGGCAACCTCGGCGAGAGAAGCACGCAATGGCACGTAGGGACTTGAGCTTCTCCTCCCAGACGCTCGGTTAGTGCCAGGGACATGCTGGAGCATTCAGAACACGACACATCCCACTAAACAAAAACAGCTATGAGACTCTTAAACTACCTAAGTGCTAATTTGTATTTCTGATTGTGTGATTGAAACCCCTTAAGGAGTGGAAAGGAGTGCATAAATATAGATCAAATATCTCAGGCATCCTATGTATAACTATGTTGGTATATTTTGAGCAAAAGCAACAGTGGAATGCAGACAATGCATAGACCTCATTTTCAAATTCACTTTTGTGTGATCCTATTCAAATAAATGGTAGTGACTGCATCATAGCAAAAGTAAAAAAAAAAAAAAAAAAAAACTCTTAAGTTGACAGAGGCCAAAGAGCGCTGTCTGCATTTGTTCTGTGGGGTATGAGAAGTTAAGCCCTTGCTCTGAAAAATCGTCTTACGGCCGTGGGTCTTGTCAGGGTGTCATCACATCACTCTCCCTCGCTTGTTTAGAGTGTAAACAATGAACACTGCTCCAGAGAGACTGGCGCTCCCTGGGGATCAACAGACATCCTTCTCCGCTTTCATCCACCCCTAGACCACACAGCTACTTCATAAGTCTGTGCTACAGCTACTGTCAAAACTGACACTAACCACCAGTAGTTTGAATAGCACAGGACACACAGAAACCCTTTTCATTTGTGCTTATGTCAAATGAAAACATAAGCAGACATTACAGTTCACTTCTAAAATCATCCCTAAACTGACAAAGAAAAGTTGCCTTTAAAAGTATTCATTATGCCCACAGGTTCTTTTTTTGGAGGAGGTTTTGCATAGCATGCCCCAAAGACAGGAAAAAGAGACAATCAGAGAGTGCACAGTCAGTCTGGAGAGATCAAAAGGACAGAACAACAGATCTACCCGCTGTCATCCTTGTGCCCTTTTCCATGGCAAGTCATAAAAGAGGAGCGGAATCTGTGGCGGCTGTGCCTTCCTTCACTTACGGTACCTCAGGCAAAAAAAAAAAAAAAACCTTAATAAAGCTTATGTAATTTTGAGCGGTGGGTGAGGGACCTGATGCATTCTTTGGCTCCCGTTGCCATCCACCAAATTGAACCCATGAATGGCTCGACTAGAACTGACAGCTTGGCACTCTTACTGGATATTTTGATCTTCAAGCTGCTTGCTCGACTTCTACAGGAGGCATCTGGCATGAGCTTTGTTTGACACAATACGCTTGTATTGACTCTCCACCACAAATGGCACCAGGAATCACACTGAAGGGTTATTAATGTTATGCAATCTCCATTTTTACTGAGTCAAAATGTTAATTGATCATTTTACGGGACAAAGATGAGGTAGCCCGAATAAACTCCACTCCACACTCATTCACTCTAATGTAACAATGCGGTTCTGAGTTCTACCCAGACCAGTTGCCAGGACCAACTGGGAGGCTTGCTGGAAGAGTGGAGAGAACACCACAGAGAACACTGCAGGTTTGGGGTGGTTGGGGGTGAGGGGAATGAGTCAGCATCCAGCTGGAACTAACAGAACCCGTGCCTCATGATGCAGACCAGATCTGGAGACGAGGAAGTCCTGCAAGGACAGAGGGTGACTCAATCTGGCTATACCGCTAAAAAATCACCCAAGGGGAAAAAATTGATGTTTCCTTCCTTGAAGATCAATTCAAACCTGTGAGTGATAACAGGCACAGATAGTCTCTTCCTGTGAAACACATGGGTAGCCTATGCTGTACTTATCTGACTCATCTGACTCTGACTTATGTGAAACAATCACATTGATTCCAATGGGTGCACACATGTACGCGTGACAGCGCTAAACCAGATGACTTAAGGGGCCTATGGAAATAGATGGGCTTTTGAGACACAACGACAACTACTGGCCTTCTAAGGGTGGCCACAGCATGTGACTGAGGAAGGCAGGAGCCACCTTGGCGCTTGTGGTGTTTGCAGTCTCTGGGGATGACGAATGTGACAGACACAAGTGTACTGTTTGAACGTCTTAATGGGGCACAAGGAATGACAATGTGACACCCCTCTGGAGACAGTAAGCTAGCATAAAAACAGGTCTATATTCAGAGTGGAATCTGAGCAGGGTGGCACTTACAGAGTCACAGGTGAAGGTCTAATAAGGAAACGTGCTGAGAATTAGTCACTAGCCAGTTGCTGGAACAATCCACAACGGAGTCAAAACACTAACACACTGACAGACCCCTAGGTCAAGAAAGTAGAACCCAATCTGGGTGGTGGTGGGCAGCTTTCAAAATGTTGAACTGCATTTAAAAAAACACAAAACATTATTTAACTGGACTCTTGCGTGAGTAAGTTATTGTATATTCCTAGATTTTTACAGGGTTCCACTGTAAGTCAAATTTAAGATTCCCTGACTTTTCCATCACTTTTCCTGACTAAAAAGCAAAATGTCCTTCACTATAATTAAGCAAAAAGCCCTGAGAGGCCGTTCTATACAATGAATATTGCACAGCTGAGGGGTATTGTTAGGCACGAAGCAAGCAAAACAAATTGTTAATTTTGGTCAAAAATTCCCGAAACACCAGGCCAAGTGAAACTCATTGGGCATGTAGATTCACTTGAGTTTTAACGTGTAATAGGATTTGGTTCCGAGTGGGGGTAACACAGTAAATGAAGTTGTGCAATATTTTGTCTGGATTCAAAAACCTCAAAATACCTAGAAAGGCATGAGAGAAAGTAATATTTGATAAAGACTAAGAAGGAAGCATAGAAACACTAGATGCTATGACCAAAATTCCCTGTTATTTTGTGACTTGGTCCACAAAAAATCCATATCTGGAACTAGCTGTACCGAAATTCCATGATTTCCCTGACCCGTGGGAACCCTGTTTATTTATCCCAGAGGATATTTCCAAATTTTTCGGTTCCTTTCGCTGGAAGAAACAATGATGTCATACGAGTACCTGCCGGAAATAAGGAGGCGGTCTTGACCATGTAATTTCTCATATGGGAATGAAGAATATGAATCCACCTATGACTCATCCTGTAACACTCATCAAAGTTGTTGTGGATGCTTGCGAAAAAAAATTCAATAAAGACATAAATAAAAGGGCTTCACAGCATCGGTAGTGAGGTCATATTGGAAGTGCTGCTTCCGCTGAGCTCAAGGAGCCACCTGCATGTGGGTGCAGGAGGGACACCAGTTACAGCTTTAATCGAAACACTGCATTAGGGAGCAATCAATCCAACTGCTATTCAATCAGTCCAACAAGGCACAAAGGAAATGTGCAGATGTGCATTACAAGCAGGAATTGCACCTTGTGGAATCCTCCAAAAATAGCAGCAGTTGCGTATTTCCTAACAATGCGTGTTAGGTATTAAATAAGCAGGGGGAAAGTGTGCTGTGACGCACACTATGAGGCCATACTGCCATTTAGGTCCAATTGGCATGAGTTAATGCCATCTGGGCCTGACTCAGGCAGGGTGGTTGGATTTCAGGAAAGGAGAGATCTAAACCGAATCGATTTAAATTGACATTAAACAGTTTATAGTCCAAAGCCTTTCATGCTACACTGTGATGATTTAACTGTTCCTATCTGGAAGCAAAATTTCTAATCGGTTCAAGTATCTCTTCAGGAGAGTTCCAAAAGCAACAAACCGTACAGTAATAAAATACTGACTTCACAGTCTGCCCTGGGCATCTGCAGTTCTTACATTTTACACTGTAAATATGTTGAATAAGGCCTTACCTAAGCAAAAGTTTAATGAAGCAAATATCGGCTAAGGCTATTTTTAAACTAGAAAGGTTACTACAATTCTTAGGTATATGAAAGAACTGTGTTGTTTACATGTACTAATCAAAGGCAGTCCATTAAAACATTATGTTACTGAGGGGACAGATTCTCTCTAAACAAAATAATTATTTACATACACTCGACAATTACTGAACGGGGTATTTCGTTTCTTATTTAAATCCCCGGCGCTTGTTGTGGAGGAGACAAACAAGGTTATTACTGCAAGATGGTCAGGAGGGAGGGAGGGAGGGAGTGGATGAGGGGGATGGCTGCATGGGTTGAGCACTGGGAGTACAGGGCTTCTCTGTTGTTGTGTCCACAGTGAAGTGGCGTGTGCACCCATGGATGGGAGAACAGTTACCTGTTAAACTGCTGCCACGCACAGAGGTGCACTGGGCTGGAACCCGTGACGACCACAGCGACGGGGAAGAAAATGTTCATCCAAAATATTCCCACATTCCGGATAAATGACACACCAAAAGGGCCTTTTAACACTTATATAAGAGGTGGGATGGTGAAGAGACATCCTTCAGTAAAGCGTCAGTGTGTGTTTCCTGGAGGATGATGCTAAGCAGAGCACAGTGTTTTTCTGACCCAACGTCCCAGCCACCCAGCCCTGACGGAGAAAGAGCTCACAGTGGACTCCAAGAAACCATATGTCCAGGGCAGGTTCCAACATCAAGGGTGGGGTGCTTAAGGACTCCATGTCACTTAGGATTCCCCCCCTGCAAAGCTGACAGGGTGAAAGGCTAGAGGGCAACAGAACTACGAGAGGCGTTCTTTCTCTTTTTTTTTCTCCTCCATTTAAGTCAATATTGGCTTTTGTTTGCTCATAGGCTCAAGTTTCAGGTCCTCAGATTTTGGTGGCAAGGTGTTTACGGACACAAACAATCCAAGGTACAGATTTATTTAATACAACTGAGGTAAAGGTTTTATGGAACCCTCTGGGTGAAAAAAAAAAAGAAAAAAGAAAATACTGTAGTTCAAACAAACACAAGGACTGGAAGTTTAAATACACTGTATGCACATATTTCATAGATGTGCTCACACATTTTCATCGAATACAGCCTTTATGCTTTTCAGTACATAATATAAATTTTATTTGAGAAATTAAACCTGCTGCCCAGAATAGCGCCTCAAATGGTTTTAAATTAGCCCCAGGGACAGGATATTGGAGGGTGTCTCAAAGGTAATGGAATGAATGCTAAGAGGGTGAAGGAGAGAGTGAGGGAAAGTAAGGGGAGAGTAAAAAAAAAAAAAAAAAGCCTAGTGTAGTGTAGTGTACAGAGAGTGTGTTTGAGCAGCGCTGGAAACAGCAGCAGTGTGTTTCTGGCAGCGGATAATAAATCTCCAGGGACAGACGCTTTGAAAGTGTTTCCTGCGTTTACCAGACATAGCCCACCTCCCCTAACACTCTCATACATACACACCCAGGTACGCACACAAATGCACACACACACGTTTACCCCTAATTTGGAGGACCCAGTCTTCACACTGTCATTTTCCACAGCGTGAGTTAGTATTATGACTGTTATTAGTGGGTCCTCCGTCCAAAACAGTTTCTGTGAATTTGTCCCCCTCCAGCCAACATCTGTTTTCTTTTGTTTGTCCCTACAATACGACGCAAAAGTGATTCCGCAGGCGGCCAACACCACGGGGAAACACACACGCACACACATCAAGCAAAAGGACTGAGTAAGGGAATGAGACAATGATGTCACCGACATATTTTATGCATGGGGGCGGGCAGCCATCTCTTTCTGGCAGGGTCACACACAGAGCAATCTACAGTAAGCCACGAGACTTAGCGTAAAACCTACTCTTGGCCCAACAGAATCCAATTGAATTGAATTGACCAGAACTCTAGTGTATGGGATGAAAGTTTTTCCTCCTCCCGCAGCAATACAGGAATTATTCCATCACACTTCAAGAGTTTTTCTGTCAGATTTTTCTACCAAAAAACAGACTGCCTGAGTGCATGAGTAAGTACATCACAGTGTGTGACTGGAAGATGGGTTTCGAGTGAACCAGCCTGGAAATTTAAGTGCCAAGACACAAAAGCCATCTTGGCAGCAGACTAATCGTCCTGATTAAAAGTTAGTTGGAGGCAATTGAAGGTGTTTGAAAGGCGCGGCTTCCTGCTGATGAGTCACTCTCTCTAATAAAACAGTGGTGAATACCAGGGCTTTTTTCCCTCATTAAAAAAAACTAAAACATTCTGGGGTTAAATGCATGGCAACACAAGCAGAGTCTTACTGGAAAATAATGGAGCATTGTTTGTCAGCCTCGTCACTGTGTCACTCTGTGTGTGTGCGTGTGTGTCTGTACACAAGGAAAGAAAAAAAAAAAAAAAAAAAAGAGAGAGACAGAACGTCCTGCAAAACTCCTCACACCTGACGGAGGGAAGAGCCACGGGTGGGACCTGACAAGAGAGAGTGCCCTGGGGAACCAGCCAGAAAGCGAGAGCGGGCGGCAAGAGGGAGGGAGGGATGGAGGAAGGGAGGGGTAGAGGGAGAGAGGAGGAGGGGGTGGGAAGGGCCAGAAGCCCAGGCGGTGGGGGGGTCAGTGAATGTGAGCCCAAACCAAAAGGGGAGGTCCTCCATGCATTTGGAGAAGATATTTAAGATGCCACCACACCAGGCCACAACCAAAGAGTCAAGAGCGAACAGAGAGAACAGCTCATCACTGAGGAAGAACCTTCGCCGACCATCCTTACAAGATCAAACTTCTGATACACAACCTGCGGCAAAACTACTCACTCTCTGAAAAACTTCTTCACTGAGAAAAAGAGGACCACAAGCAGACCAAGAAAAGACAGACTTTGAAGAGGTCAGCAAAGTCAAGAAACAGCCAGTCAAAAGCTTATTTTTTTAAGCAGCTGTCAGTTTTTTTCCCTCCATTTTTTTCATTCATTTCCTACTAAGACCACCATGCAGAAGTGGGTGCTGGTGAGTGTGGCTGCATTGCTATCATGTCTGCTGCTGAGCGAATCGTCGGCCCAGGACTCCCTGAAGAAGCGCCTTGCCCCGCCAAAGCCTTCCAAGGGTCAGTGCTGTGATGAGGTGCGCTCGCTCAAGGTGCAGGTGGCCAACCTGACCAGCATGCTGGACGAGCTGCGGGGCAAGCAGGAGGCCGACCTGCTCAACATCCTGCGCCAGATGATGGAGCTGGCCCAGCAGGGCCGTCGCCAGGAGGAGCGCGTCACCGAGGCCGAGAGCAAGTACTCCGAGATCAACAACCGCGTGGAGATCATGCAGATGCAGGGCGCTCAGGCCCACACGCGCACCTCATCAGGTAAGACGCTCATCAGACACTTCCACATACACTTCCATGTACACTCACACATCTTACTGCAACTTAGTGGAAACTGATTCATAATTGTTATCCAGACAAATGTTTAATGATGTGTTTTGGGCAAATGGAACTAAATCAGGTTGGGAGTCTCAACTTTGCCATCAGTGGGAGGGTGTCTTTGTAAGGAAATTTGTCAGGACAGTTTGACAGACACTGTTACTCTTGTCTTTTTCTCAACCCAAAATGTGCAACTGTCAATGAGCTTCCAACTGAAGTCTAACCACTAACTAGGGTTCTGTAGAGACTCTGGACTTTAAATTGACCCTGAAGGTGATTCTGTCTTAGTAGAAAATACCTTTGGGGGCTAAAGTAAATTGGTGCTAACCTTAAGACAAACAAGATAACAAGCCGAGACCTCAATGACCCCCCCCCATACACACACACACATTGACACTGCCCCAATCCCCACCACAGTTTGACAGCCGCAGTGTGACGTCTGTCCAGGTGTGAAAGCCATACGCCAGGCCACAGCATAAATCACTGTTACGGTCTCTGGCACTATGCTGTCATCTTGCAGCCACAGGAAATTTGCTTCGCCTTCGATTTCCTCACCCATTCTCCTCTTTCACGGGACGTCTGCTTGAGAGAAGTGAACGGTAAAAAACTCTGCTGATCCGCCCTCGCAAAGGGCCCGAATAAAAGCAGCTAGATACCTGATCCCCTTTCTTTTTCCAAACGGACAAGTCAAATGGTTTTAACAGTCGGCAGCTCATTATCCGTGCTCCAGTGAATAGAACCTTTATCTAAGCAGTGAATAGGGAAAACATAAAGTGAATGACTGAAGCTTAGTTGAAAGGGAGAGGGCAATAAAAGCTCAAGCTTTGGTTACCTGTCCTAAATATTTATCCAACAGGATCTGATAACAGACGGATGGACCAAAGGATGACATCAATTGTCAACCCCACATTCTTTAGCTCCACCCGTTCCAGGAACATTTGCTCCGCTGATATCCCAAGAATCCCAAGCAGCAGATGCGTTTTTTTTTTTTAATTCAGTATAACCTGTTAACATAGTTTGGGGGCACTTTGAAATACTGTAATTAGGCAAGGTGCTCTCTGAATTCCCATGCAGGCTGCCTGGAATTCCGGATGATTACAGTCTCCCGCTGTCTGGTACACAGTAGCTGTCCGTGTCGCACAAGCCGTAATTTGTACCCATAACCTGCAGCCTGCTGGTTTGGCCATGAAGCTGAAGGCCATGAAGTGGCAGTCATTCCCACGGAATGCCATTTAAGCTGCAACAAACTATTAATCATTTCCTGTCCAAAAAAAAAAGAGCTGCCATTAAACGAACCGTGTCGCAATGCTGCACTTTAATACCCAATTAGCCAGCCGTCTAGGGCCTTGGATGTCTGCAGTCGGTTCTCTGCTGTTGGCACAGGGAACACAGGAAAGCTTTGTAGAGGAATTTGCAAATTACACAGAGACTGCCGAGCCGAGGCGGCTGAGAGAAAGCTGGGGGCTGATGGGCAGGCTAACAGTCTCCTAGCTACAGTACGCTACAGCCATGGCAGCAGTCAGACTTTGTCTGTCTCTGGGCTGAAAGGATTTTTACAGCAGTGATCTCCTGAGAGGTCTTGATAGCATCACCATACTCAAGTGTTTTAGTGACCAAAGAGAAAGAAAAAATATGGGCCTAGTCGAGCCACACCATGTCGAATGTCCCTTATATCCTTCACAGCATGAACTAGAAGGCCAAATCCAAATTTGCACTTCAAAAATCCCTTTAAGGTGTCCCCTTGGGCACATCATTAATTGTAGATTTGCATCAATACAACTCTGCTAAGTTCATTTCATTTTATAACAACAGCATCTGTTTTAGCAATCCTCCCTGAATATTTTTGCTTCTGCTTGTTAATTTTTTTCAGAGGCCATCTATGACTGCGCATCACTGTACACCAGAAACTACAAGATCTCGGGAGAATACAAACTGCCCGCTGATGACTACCTGGGCACACCTGAACTGGATGTGAGTCAGCTACATGAAATTTAATCCACAGTATCCTCTTAAATAAATAAATAATTGAATGCAACTTTCCAAAATTAATCGCTCAACCTGACCATTTCCTCTGTAGGTGTTCTGTGACATGGAGACAAACGGAGGCGGTTGGACCGTCATCCAGAGACGCAAGGTGGGCCTGAGCAGCTTCAACCGTGACTGGAAACAGTACAAGAAGGGATTCGGCACCATCCGTGGGGACTTCTGGCTGGGCAATGAGAACATCTTCCGCATGACCCGCCAGCCCACCGTGCTGAGGATAGAGATGGAGGTAAGGGGCATGGGAGGAATGTGGGAGAGGATTTTTCTATAGATGGGAAAGAATGTAGGCCAAAGACGAGGACAAAAGCAGCCAAACTCGACTAGGCACATAGGCACACATCCAAGGTCAGGGAGTTCAACAGAGACAGACAGAGCGGGATTGGCTAAACCTGGATTTAGCACAAAGCGTAAAGCAGAGCGCTGATGGAGAGAAATCTCTCAATGTGAAAAACAAACACAGGTATTATCTTTCGATCATAGAGCACTGTAACGGTTCCAGAGGGAGCATTGTTAGTGCTTCAAATTACTTGCACATTTCACGTAGGCTTAGATAGCACCTGTGAGGAATATTAAATCAAACTTCAGACAAGCTCTTGGATGACTCTTATGACTACATTTTCCTACTTTCAGGACTGGGAGGGAGAGACTCGCTACGCTGAATATGGCTTCTTCACCATCAGCAACGAATTGAACAGCTACAAGCTCTTCATCGCCAACTACAGCGGCAACGCCGGTGACTCACTGCGTTATCACAACAACACCAACTTCAGCACAAAGGACAAGGACAACGACAAGTGTGTGGATGACTGCGCTGCACTTCGCAAGGGTAAGTTTAGGGAAAAAAATTTGGAAAGAGCTTGCAGTCAACAACTTTACACAATCACAAGACCATAGAATATTAGATGCCTAGTTTTTCACGCTTATTTTTTCCTCTCTTCCCCCTCTTTAGGTGGCTACTGGTACAACTGCTGCACTGACTCCAATCCCAATGGCATGTACTACCGCTTTGGTCAGCACAAGAAGCACAGCACGGACGGCATCACCTGGTATGGCTGGCACGGACCCAGCTACTCCCTGAAGCGCATGGAGATGAAGATCAGACCTCAGGGTTTCATGCCTTAAAGACTTAAGACAACAAACAAATCATTTGTAGCACAATGCTAATGTCAAGGGATTTCTTCACAACCTGGGCAACCAAACATGCCGCTTTTTCCACTTCTGGATTTCGTTTTTCCATGTTGTTGATGTTGATGATGATGATTGCAGTACTTCCGGATTTGACTGAATGTGTGATGGACCACGTTTGATTGTAAATGATAGGTGATGTTTTGTATTTATCGTTAAATGTATTAAAAATGTTTAAGCTTTTATGAAAGCATTTTTTACCACTGTTCTATAGAAGAAGGTGAGTTTTGCCTTGTTTTTATTGTATTTGTGTCTATTTGTTTTTGTTTGTTTGTTTTTAAGCAACTAGGTTGTATTCCTCAAAATAAGCCATGCTCAGAAGCCACAATTATTATCAAGCCTCTTTGTTCGATTAGAGCAGGAACGAGCAACCTTTGACTGACAGGTACAGGACAGATTTTTATTTTGTTTAAAAACATAAATGTAGTTTAAATGAAAATTACATTTGTAAAATGTGTACAGCTCTTTATAGTATCCTAATGGATGACAAATCTAAAATAAAAATGTATTTTTAAAATCACGTGCCTCTGCCTCTACTTTGATATAGCATAAAATCAGTACATCCACACACAAACTCCATGTGGCCATGAAACACTTTTCTATGAAATAAGTGACTTTAAAGTTCTCTCATCCTATAGCCTCTCTTTGGTACAACGCATGTGACAATATCAAGGTCAGGTCTTTATCGCGCCTCCTGTAACAAGTAGCTGCAAAACTGTCTTTTTATGGGCAAATCACACAGCAAAATTCCCATGGCAGTTGACATGAGTGGGCCCTTTTGTGTCCCCTGTCTGTCAGAAGAGTGCAAACCACACAAAGGTCATGTTATTTGGAGAGGCATTCCATATTGTTTGCTCTGAGCGACAGACAAGAGAGGCCACCCACAAAAACAAATAAAAGACAGTAGGAAGTAGCTGAGAACCTTGGAACCTTCAAATGCTCAAAGTTCTCCATTCCAAATGACAACTCCACAGTAAGCTTCTTCAGTTATTCTTCTGTAGTTTGATGAAAGCCATGCACGGCCTGAGTGAAAATATCTCTTTGTGGTGGCAAGTGGTGATCCATCATTTACAAAAGCCCCAAACTCTTGGCCAGAGCAAAACAAATACCTCAATTCCTCAAATGTTGACAGAAAAACATATTCGTGTGTTGAAGGTGAAAAACACCTTAGGATAATGCATTCATGAAGACATTAAGTAGACAGAGACTAATACCGCGAGTTTGTTTTGAAACTGACACCAGTGAATTTCTCCAAAGGTGCTTCCTCTCTGTCAAAAGATCTCTTCAGAAGACTGCAATGGCTTCTACAGAGGACTACAAGGCCTACATGGTGAACAGTCTCAGGTCCCAAAGGCAGGAACTGTGTGGCCTAGAATGACCTTTGGGTGCCACGTGTGTTTGTGTGTGGACATTCTGCTCGCTATGGGCAGATGTGCTTCATTTATCAACTCCATTCATCATCCTGCTCTGCTGAAAGACTTTTATGCAATGAGAATGGTGGGGGAGCCACGCGGACCCACCCAACGCCTCTGTCAATCCAAATCACAGCGTCGAGGAACACATCTTGGCTTAGCCGTCGCTTTGTTGTAAAATGTCTATCTTTAAAACATAGGCAGGAAAGGCACTCTGCAGTCGAGCACTCACTCCAATCATTTTATAGCTATTTTCAGATGCAGTTGAGCAGAAAGCATGCACTCATAAAACGTGTATGAGTCCAGGTTTCATTTGTTTACTGCTTAGGGAAGTTCTGCATGTCTGGAGATGCAATTAAATGCAGACACAATTGAGCATTCATACATTTAGCGGCTCTCCATTGATGCCATGAGAAAGAGCCTATGACAATTAAGCTATTTGTTTGATGCTAATTGGGGGCATCTGTGTGATACTGAATGTGAAAATCAGCAGTAAATATTTACTGTGCCAGAGTGCATGGGATGACCTAAAGGGGAGAGACGTTTCCAAAACAACCAATGAAGAATCAAGTTCGGTCATTTAACATATTTTTTTGCCCAAATCTTTTTGCCACACTTCATTTAACCTATGGTGGCTCATTTGGTTTTTGGATAGCTTGTTTGTGACAGGATTCTTGCTGTAATTAGAACCCCCAAAAATGTCCTGAGTATTTGAACAGATCCTCTGTGTGAGTCAATGTGTTTGGTCAGATAATTAACAACAGGCCAACAACCATGATTTCAATTGAAGTTGTGAGAAGGTGTGATGAGGCTGATGCATTTTCTGAGCTCCACTCCTGTCACTTCTCGAACAAAGCTTTCTGCGTTTCTGCATTTTGTTTTCTTGTTGCCTCATGTTTGTCTTGTTGTGGACACGAGAGCAAGATTCCATAAAACCAAATCAAAACAACCTCCCCTGCATGAAAACCTGAAACCTGGGAACCTTTCATGCAAGCTGCAGATGAAGCCTGTGCTGACAGGCATGGATGAGGAAAAACAGTTTCAAAAATACTGGAATATTTCGAGCCCACAGGCCCTGTGTGAGACACACAACTGTTACAGTAGGCATACTTCTGTGTGTTACTCTCGATGAACTCCAACATCCAAACTCCTTAAGTTGATAGACAGAGCTGGCCACCTTCCAGTTCCACTTGTCTTGCAGCATACAGATATGATTTCTGTAGGGTCTGAGATCCGGAGCACAGTGCCCATCAGCAAGATGGTTCTGATGCAGTACACAGTCTTTCAGAGCCCAACTCCTCTCAGCATAGCAGGGTTTATTTGAAATTCCATTTCATGGCTCTGGAGCAATGATTTGAAGATGCACTGACTATAGACAGATGGGAGTGTACAGGGGGATATACACCAGAAGGACCTGAGCCAGGCCGATGCATCAGCGATGCTGGGCTCTAGGCTGCAGATTTAAGCTGTAACCGTGCTTCAGAAATACCAGCCCAAACTCCTTCCAGACGAAAATCAAAACCTTCTGCTTGAATAAAACAGATTCACTTCATTGAGGGAAAAAAAGGGTCATAAAATCGTCGCAGATTCTTTTTAAGAGGGTCGAGTCTAATGAAGGTGCCTCATTTAACGGGCAGCCAATATCCCTCCGATAGAATAAAATAGACGACTACTTGAGTTCTGAATCTCAGCACTGGGACTCGAACCCTGTGAACTTGCCCCAAATTTGCTAACAGTATCTGGCAGCCCACTACACTAAAAAGTGTCTGTTATGACAAATTCAATCCATTGTGATCCACTGCCAGCAGAAGCAAGAAGGGAAGCACTCAGGTGACCTACA
>JASCIP010000173.1:9133694-9144454 GCA_034783695.1 Sardinella gibbosa | reverse complement strand
TCTCTCTCTCTCTCGGTCACTGGCACCACTCTGCCCTGTGCAGATACATTACTGATATGTGATCACATGATCGATGCAGGGCCATTGCACTGCTTTGGTGGGTGGGTAGGGAGGGGAGGAGAGAGGAAGGGTGGGTACGGTAGCCAGGGTAATGGGGTTCAGGATAATGTAGCTTCACACTGCTATGCCTGCCATGCAATCCTGTTACCCACCATGTACACATAGTGACACTTAATCCTATAATGGGATGCGCCCGTTTCATTCACCGACAAGGTCATGGAGTAGAGACACATACTGCAGCAGAAAGTGGAGGAGGTTCCTCAAAAGGGAACCAAGCTGGACTGCAAGGGTCAAGGTTCAATGGGTGTCTTCCTTATGCCATGTAAACAGAGCAAATATCTCTTGGGGCTAGAGACTGAGATGGCTCAGTGAATGAGTGCATCTCAAATTGCTCAGGAGGCGGTTTGGAGGCTTTGTACTGCTCTGTGCCAATTGTTTCCCCCATGTCTGGGGTTTCAAAAATATCAACAAAACAGGCTGGTCAGGCTCCAAGCTCGAAAAGGTCACGGGCATGCATATAGGACTAAAAAAGTAACAGGAACAATTACAGGCTAGACTATGCAGTCCACTGACAGCCTAAGGAGGTAATTGGCAAACAGTCACGGACCTAAAGGAAGCAAGAAAAGGCACGGAAATGAGGAATCTGATAAGATAATTTAGCCCACAGGGCGTGTTTTGCTGTTGCAGCCAAGCGTGTCGCAATTCACTAGGTTCCGTTGTCCGACCTGAACATTACTCAGATATCAGTGCCGTGGTGCCTGTCTGTAAAATCATGAAATATTAGATAATTACAGAAATGCTGATGTCGAGTACAATGCCTTAAAGGTTCCTACTCATATTTTATGCTAAATTTGTAACAGTCTTATACTAATTGGTTGAATATACCCAGTTACCTGCTATACTACCGTATTTGTCTCAGGTCAGTTTGTCAACGTTTTTTTTTTCATAGTACAACTTGAGACTGAGAATCAACCACGATGTTCAAGCTTATGGCATTCTTTTAAAATCTCAGGGGAGAGGCATACCTAATCTGCCTACTGACTGAATCTGTGGCAATGCTCGACAGAAAAACATGTCCTTCCAGCATGTAGTCTCTCTGAGACAATTTAACTAGATTTTTGAAAGACTCTTTCTGGTCAGGTACAACAGTCTCTCTCTGCAAGGTGATGATGATGGTGATGGTGATGGCACTGGGTGAGCACAAAGACAACAACCTGTACCAATTAACACACTCAACACCTCCGTGCTCCACACCTCTGACGAGTGCGAGCTGTGAAAGCTATTGAGAGAGGTGTCAAAGATCAGCTAGCTGATAGTCGCAGATGGCAGTTGTAAAAAGGGTGTATGGGTGGGTGGAGCAGTTTTGAGGCAAGGTCGGGGTGAAGATAGATTGGGGGTGGGGGTGCGGGGGGTCGTAAGATCTCTACTCCATCAAGGTGTCTGAGATACAGAAAAAAACCTGAATGCTCTTTCACAGGTGTCCAGTAACAGTTTCAAACACTCTTCAGCAAAGGACTCGTCCCTTTGAGCTGACAGACAAATTTGTCATAGCTTATGTGACGTCTTCACAGGGCAAGTTGCTTCTCGTGAGAATGGGCTACCGTACAATGGGCTTGCCCTAATCCTGCATTACAAAGGCCAGTCTGCCCACACACAAAGTCGGCCTCGGGTAAAGGGGTGATGTGTAAGTAGCGGTGTGCAAAGTGGGGACTTTGCACAACGTTTATACGTTTTTTTCCCTTCTCAGCCAAGCAGGCATGGGGAACATGGTCTCTAAACACTTCTCAATGGAACACATAGCCTGCGCATAGCCTGGTCCACTGGTGACATTCAAAATGGCTTTGCTCCCTGAACAGGACAAAAGTGCCTTAGTTATTCAGTGAGATTCATCCACAGATCATCTTGGATCTCTTTCATAATAACTCTGCCAACCCTTTTACATTACTGCCATGACCTAGAAGAGCCTTTTTTTCTTTTTGGGATGGCATCAGAAATCCATTTAATTAAACTGTCAAAACTCAGCTCAGGCTGTCTCATTTCAGTTGCCTGCTCAGAGAATTAGATTTAAGTCAGGAAACGCCACCGTAATCCCTCAGTCAATTTGTCCACAGTCAGAAATATAGGCGCACACTTCTCTATTTGCGGTGGAATTGAGAAGCGTCAGAGCTTGTTGAAGCAGGCCCTCCTCAATCACAGAGCTTTGACTGTTCTCCACAGACTAACGGCCCTCTAGACAAACCTGTAGGCGGGGGCCCCCCAAACATCCCCAAAATATCCCTCCCCCACTGGTCAAAGCCTCCCAACACCCCCCCCCCCCTCTTTTCTGCAAACAGAGGAGCCCTCACAGCCACACCAGGGCAGGCAGGGGGTCAATGTATGCTCCACCAAATGTCTGTTTGTTCAGTGGGCAATCAAGGCTCGCACAAACAACGCAAAGGCATTTTCACTGGGGAGGGGGTGGATGCAGTAGGAAGGGGTGTGCGAAGGGGGTTGGTTGCTGGGAAGGGTGGGGCGTAGTGCAGACGGCGAAGTGCTGTGTGAAAGCTTCTCAATCGGCATTCAGCTCCAGCCACACAAAAAGAGCCAGTGAAAGTGAGCGAGGGGGAGGAGGAGGCGGTGGAGCAGGAGGCAGAGGGGGCAGGGCCAAGGCCCAGTGGAACCCATGAGAGCATACAGAGCTGGTTTTTCATTCCCACCTGTAGCTGCAGAAGCCACTGGGTGCCTCGCCTGCAGGTGAAATGGCTCTCTAGTTACGCCGTTCCCATGGAGCATCAATGCAGTGACGCATTAGCTAAAAAAAAGTGAAGAGTGAAAGGGGGGGGGGTGTAGTGACAAAGCACTCCGGGGGAGTTTCGGATTGGAAGGGCTCAGCTCTGCGGTTCAAAATGAAAGTAATCATCTGCCAATATTGCATCTGCATCCTTGCAATTAGCTCGTAATTAAGTTTGTTGCCTCTGCTGAGAGAGCGAGTTATCCTCCCAGGGTTTTCTCCAATATCATAACGAGGCATGAATGATGCAGTTTGTCGGTGGCAGCATCATGCCTCCTATCTATTTAGAAAAGGATCCTTTCATTGCTCTCACACTTTCCTTCCAACACAACTTCAAAACATATCCTGCATTTGATCTTGTTTCAACCATGGTTAATTGCAGTCAAAACAATTTCTGTCTGGCGATGCGCCAGCAACCCTAATCGTCCTAACCCATCCTTACTGAGGAGGTCTCCAGAGGAAACATTTGGCTTTACAATATCAATCAAGCCCATGTGACCAGCTGACCGACTACATGGATTTGACTGACAAAACACTCAGTTGTCAGTGACCAATTCTTGACAGATGACTGACTCAATTCAAGTAAGCCAAGGAACCACTAAGATAAGAGCTTGCCCCATGGCCCTGGTCACGGTTACAGCTGCCTCTTTCCAGGCTTGACACACAATACACACACTCTCTCTTTCTTTCTTTCTCTTTCTCTCTCTCACACACACCCACCCACACACACAGAGTATGGTAGACCTTTCCTGCAAGTTGCTAAGTTCCTGAATTGTGCCTTATTGGTTTAAGCAGCCTTTGGACACTAATGAAAGCAAAAGTGCCTGTGTCAAAGCCCATGTAACAGTGGTCACATTGTGACGCTGTCATTCCACAACTTTGCCCAGACCCGTGTGCCAAGAAAGTCCTTTGTTCCTCCGAGCTGAGATTCTATAATAAATAGGCCAACAAATCATGGGGTAGCTGCACACTATGGAGCTCATGTACAAGTGAAGTAGCGTGTGTGGAAGGAGGAGCTCAACACATCTTCACAAATCAACAATAGTTTTATTTCTGAGCAAGACCATAAAGACTTGATGCGGCCCTGCTAGACTGCCTCTGGACTTCAAACCACAACACATTCCTCTGAGAGTGTTCAAACGCAAACCGCTGGGTATATTTAGCGTGGCAGTGGATGCTGCCCGTTGTGGGTTATCTTAAGCTTAAGCTGACAGAGTTATTGCTATGACCATTCCGTACTGGCCAAAGATGGTGTCCTTCCATTCACTGAGGAACATGTTGTTACAAAATGTGCAAATTAAAGATTAAAAGTCTCTTAATGTAGGTGTCCAGGCCTGGATTTATGTTGGAGTGGGCAGCTGTCTCCCTAGGGAGACAGAAACGTCCACCTAATTTCACACAAGACTTGCACCCAGAGTGCTTTCCTGTCATTAGTACGACCCGAGGAACTGATTAATGACAATAGTACATTACATTACTATGGTAAAGTACACAGAAGCAGAATGAGACAAAAACTGCAAGTCAATTGACCCCTGGTTCTTCAATATCATATCACAGCGTTCCAGAGCATCATGGAGTCACTGAACAATACACTTGGGATGAAATCCCAGTCATTTTCCCATCAATATGAACTGTCTGCATTTCCAAGTATGTCAGAGAGGGGTGAGGAAATGATTGCAAACAGAGGGATGCACTGCAATGCAATGCTGTGCCTCCACTGAGACAGGCCAAGCATTTGACCAGAGGCCACAAGAGTAGAGCATGCAGCTGGTTGCATCTGTTTACATGAACGTGCCTCCAAAGGTTTTATATAGCCTCTGGGAGCAGCGTCAGAGAAGAGAAATGGGGCTGCTTTACTGAGACTCAAGAGTGTCGGTGTGTAAAACATACCATAACTACAATAGAAACATACTGAAAGTGAAATAGAATAGGCCTATAGTCCTAACCAAACCAAATAAGGCATAGTGACAGACAGAATTGTAAGGCTGTAAGGTTGTAAGCCAGGAGCTCAATATTCCAAAATGGAGGCAGTAATAAAGAAGTGAAAGAACAAATTATAGACTGGCCCTTCCCTTGCTCTCTGGAGGGTTTACTCATTTAGACATTGCTCATGGATTAGGTTCCAGACATAACTTTATGACAGCCATTCCACACCCTTGTGGCATGAATCAGGTACAGTATGGGGTTCAAACATTCATCATTTCCTGTTGTCTGGCTCAATACCTCACCTCTGCTACTACTACAAAAGAGGATTTAAGATGGCAAGAAATGCTATAGTCTGTCTACATGTCCCAGCACTTCACCTAGTCCTCGAAAAGGTTTGCTGAGAAAGATATCATGACAACATGCCCTATGTTTAGACTCTGTGCCTGCAACATTGACCACAAATAAAGTAAACCAACGCCCTAAGGTCAAGTTGTGGGGCTGAAAGTGAGTGTTTTTCTGTTTGAAAGGCAGGCAAACACCATCCAAATATGGAGATTTCACAAGTTGCATTCACAAGCTTTCCCTGTGATGGCTGGGAACACAGCAGGTGTGCAATGCAAACACATTTGGGCAAGTGGGGTAACAGACTTCACAAGACTGTTAGAATCATTTGCATGCCAGCTTGATTTGTATTTTACCCAAATTCTTTATTTCTTCCCAAAGTTTCATTTAGCCTAGCCTTATGGATTCTTTCAACCAAGGTTTCCTTTTGCTTCTAAGATTCTTTCACGGTCTGATGAGCTTATGAGCAAAAATGTTTCATTCTTTCACTGGACATTACCACCATTCCTTTACCTCAACATAGAAAATACTGTAATAGGCTATTCCAATTACGTGGCCAATTTCTTATGAAATCCTTTCCATTGTAAAGATGAACAATGTCCAAACTGCTTTCACCTGGTCGTGTGGAATATTGAGTGGTACCATGCTTCGAGTAGCCTAGGCTAACATCAACCATTTCATCTACACACCAGACTCACAGGAACGTGGGGCAATTTGTTAATTATCCGATCTGATTCTGGTGGAGATCGCATTCCCAGCTGCCCCCCATAGCAACACATTCATTTTAAGAGTCCTACACCACTTCCACGGGAGACAATCTAATGTGGGACTGTGTTCAATTATAGTATTGAGGCCATATTATGCTGTGTAGCCAATAAAATGGATGGTAAGCTACTATGTATCCAAATGAGGAAGCGCCAGAATACTTGCGCTACAGCTTCGCAACGCCAGTGAAAATGGAAACGTCGATTGTTCTGTGATAGGCTCATAGCGCTCTAAAACAGCGAGGACACAGAACGGGAAATTCAGCAACGCTGGTGGGTAGCCTAATCCATTCACACGGCACCAGCCATTCAATTAAATTAGTTCTGTGCTTTAGTTCCACACTGAAGTATCGATGAGAGACTGACCGCCCTGCTGCCACTGGGTTAAGCTCAGACGGCTCTTTCACGGTATATTCATCATCTACGGAGCGGCTTGGTGCACCTGCTGCGATGATTTAGCTGCGCTCGAGAATGCGATACACATGAATTTTTAAATTACCATAGGCAACAAGAAATGTTGGCAAGTGCATCTGCAATGCGTACATGGGTAGATAGATCACTTCATCCGCAAGGTATTCGTTTGGGGCTTATTTATCATCACACAATAGGGCCTAAAACAAACGTAAAATTTACAGCTAATGTGGCTAGGTCTACGGCCATTGCGGTTAGGGGCAAGTTGAATGCAACTTCGCTAAAAACAATGTCACCAACACTGGTGTGAAATATAAGCAAATACAAACTCAGAACACATATGCTGTAAGCTAACCCTCTTATAAACTGTGTTGGTTAGCCAATCTTCACACAATCCCTAAAAGGGTGTAGGCGACAGTAGCCTACGTAGCCTAATTGTTTTATACCCGATGAAGAACCCTCAAAATAGCTTTGCCTTTCATAGCAAAAGGCATTCCAGCACAGATTTTTACGGAATGGGTGGCATTCTGAAAATACACTAAAGCACCTGCATATGTTTTGGTCATTCGCCGACAAAAGTATGAGGGAATTTAATGTTATTCGTTTTAAGTGGAAATGTCTCATCTTTTGCGACACGCAACATTATGTAGGCTACACGGATACTTTGGACATCCATCCGATTAGGGTGCGAGACCATCCTATGGACTGAATCGCCCGTCGGGCATCCGCACTGAGCCTGAAACCATCAGTTATTTTAAAATTGGTTCATCACAGCAAGCACAAATCATGCCCATTGGAATTGGGTGATGTGGGTGAATTGTTTTATTTTTTTTTCAACCACGGAAATAATATTCTTGAATAAACGAGACAATGAAGGATAAACGCAGCGTCTTGCGGCTTACCTTTGGCTGCCTCCACCGCACATAATAGTCCTAGGACCAGTCCGATTGCAGGCGCGAACGGTTTATACCTACGGAACTGCATCCCGTTTATAGTAAAAAACACGAAAGACGTGAATACTCTTCTCTATTCCTCGGCAACGCAATCAATTATAATTCAACCTGTAAATAAATATCCATAAGATGTAATTCGGCAACCGCGATAGTTCTAAGATGGCTGCCGCCACCGCCGCTTAGCTATTCCCTTCAATCACCCCTCTCTCTTGCAGTTTTGCAGCTGTATCCAACGGGAGCGATGGTAGCGTGACGTCAACACTGTTATTGTGGGAGTGCTTGCCGTGCCTATTGCACTGTGCTCAGCCAGACAACTAAACCTAGAATAAGGCAGGAGTGTGTTTGTGGAGGGCAGCGCGCACTTTTTTTTTAATCTTGCCTATAACCCATCTCCGCGATGAACCTGCCCCGCTTTCTTGCCATCTACCGGAGTAAAGAAAAACTGTTCTTCTGATGTACCCTGTAGGCTATCCATATTCTTAGGCTATCCATTATAGATACACACACACATACGCATATGTTTAATAGTTTACACACACTTACTTAAACAGATATGACCTCAATAATAGTCTATTACAATGGGCAATATTATTCAAAAGTAACATACAGAAGATATGGTATATATCTGTTTGTCTCAATGTTGTTATTATTTGTAGCCTACAGGTTGAATGTAAGCTGATTTTTATCTTCTAGGTTTGCAAGCCTTCTTTCTAACCTTCACTCCACTTGGCTATACTCACAGTGGGCAGAATATAATATAGCTCATGATTGATTCTCAATTTGTATTTGTTTGTTTTTTTAGGCTACCTGGAAAAAGTAAATGTAAGAAGATGGCACAAGTCTGACTCATGAAGTGACCCAGAGAGTACATAACTGCAGTGTTGCAGTTTTGCAGTCTTTCCTTATAGCCTACTCTCATCAGGGCCTCAGATTTCCTCAGCCTGCCTGAAGCACTGGGCACTGCCTTCTAGAAAAGACAAAGCACTGACCCCCACCATGAGTAAGCATCTCCTCTCTCTACCCTCACATCTCTCTCTCTCTCTCTCTCTCTCTCTCTCTCTCGCGCTCGACTCTCACTCACTCTCCACCTCCCTGTCCCTCTACTCCTTGCTTTCAGCCTGTCGGTCTCAAGTAAAATTTTAATTAAACTGCACCATGGTGTGAGTGTGGCAAGGTTCACCGGAGGGGTATGTTCAGATTCGCAGTGTGCAAAGCCCTTTTTCCTCATTGCCTCAGTGCAGAATGTTGCTGTGGATAAAACAATGCTGGGGAATGTGATCGCACAGGAGACTGATGACTCACGACTCTGTGTGAGCTTTTAAAGGTTACAAAGCTCATGGTTTGCTGAGTGTAGAATTTCTAAGGCTCACCGCAAAGGGCCGTGTGATGGTGTGGGGATTGTGACCAAAGTAGGTGAAGGTCACAGAGTCTGAACATGGCCCTCTGCATGACTTGACTTGCTTCTGAAGTGATCTCCAACATCACGATTTATAAAATTTCAATCTTGAGCTGGTTGAAAAACGACTGGCATGAAGTCATGTTGGATTGAGCCCAGGTGAACAGTTCAGCGATGTTTTGCACATTGTCTTTTCAGAGCAAAGTGTTCCTTATGAATTGGGTGCACATGAACACAATACTCTTGTGCGCACGGTGAACCACAAGACTCTCTTTCAGCCCTAAATAGCTTAGCAATGTCTGGGAAATGTAGGTAAAGTGGAATGCGTACTCGTGAGCACGCTCATGTAGCCTCGATTCACTGGCGGGTCTATTAAATAGGAGCTGTCGTTCCCCCGGCAGCAGAGCCGTGGCACAATGGGCATTTGTTCCTCTCTGGCAAGCCATGAACTAAGCGCTAGCAGGGCCCGAGCCTCTACAGATGTCCGATCCTCTGGAGAAAATGGGGCCAATAGAATGCTCTTTGTGGATGCTCATGCACAATAGCTTTGCTAGGCCGCACTCAGTGTTTGCCACAACAGTGAGACTTGAGCGGGATAAGGGGCATTTCCTCCGGGCACACGGCAACCTTTCTCATCCTGGGTCGCAGCAACAGTCATAAACACCTCAGACTTCAGAGAGATACTTTGTTCTCAGGCCAACGTCTAGGGTGGGGTGGGGTGGATCTTTGCTCCATACAGTGTGAGAGACTATTCCCCCTGTAGAAGAAGATGACAGGATTTGAGGATTTGATTTATGAACTTCCTCGGGAGAAAGTGAGCCGAGCTTAAGCTGCAGAACTGTCCCCCGAATTGCGAGCTGCGTCTCATCCTCTCAGCTCCTCCAGGCTGCCTTTTTGTCAGCGCGTCAGCTCGCGGCTCCAGATTAGAGGAACGGTATATGAGTCAACCAGAAAACGTAGCTACCAGAGAGTTGAAAGCAGAAAAAAATAATCACCTAAATGACTACAGTACTTGCTGGTGGTTAACTGTGCAGCAATATATAATTATACATTTGCATAATCTGCTCTGCTGCCAACTTTGTAAACAGTCCAGGTACATGAAACCTTATAAAGATTGTAGGAAAAAAAGCTGACATCAGACGAAAGTGCTGGAATTGAAGTCATGCTTTATGATAGTCTGGAAATCAAAGAGGCTGTTAATATCCAACATTGTACCCACCAGCTTTCAGTGTCTTCAGAACAATTAATTTATATGTGTGTGTGTGTGTGTGTGTGTGTGTGTGTGTGTGTGCACGCACGTGCATGCTTCTGAATGCTGCCATTTGCAGCAGAATGATGTGTGTTTGGTTCCATGAAAAATGGATTACTGTATCTGCAGCGATTTTATGCATGTTCTACCCACCAGCATGCTGGCTCTCTGCATGACGTCCTCATGGCTTCATGGAAATTCAGTCAAAAATGAAGGAATGAATTAACAAAGATGATTAGTTTAATGTGATTTTTCATATTTGATCCATCTTCAGGAACCATAGGATATTAACACAGCAACACTGATAATTATCCACTTATGTAAATCACAGTTTTAAAGCTCTTTAAATAGCATGGTAATTACTGCACCCTAAATGAAATACAATACAGGTCATTCTCAGCCACTGAAGAATACTTCTATTGTATCTCCTAAACCTGGATAATATTTCTGAATGTAATTTCCCTCATCATTTTTTAAATCCCTGACGTGGATATCTACTGTACGTCTCCAGAGAGTCAATAGCTGCATGTCTTTTTTTCATAAGTGACTCCGTTTCAATGGTCTTAAAGCAACACTCTACCATTTGTGGATTATGGGCCGCTGGCGCTATTTTGGCAAATGTAAAATGCAAGTAATTCTCTCTCTCTCTCTCTCTCTCTCTCTCTCTCTCTCTCTCTGCTCTTTTCCCCTGGTACATGTTTTTCTTTGCATAAAAAAGTGGAGTGTGCCCTGATTCATAGAGGACAAATGGCCAACAGTTCACCTCCTACACCTCTCACCTACAATCTTCTGCTAGAGGTCACTTCTAAGCAACAACGTTTCTTTGTGAAGCAACACTCCACCATTTTTGGAAATATGTTAATTTTCCATCTCCCCTCGAGTTAATTAA
>JASCIP010000173.1:9018767-9030683 GCA_034783695.1 Sardinella gibbosa | reverse complement strand
CAGCCTTCAGGGAGGGCACTGAGGGCATGTACATCTGGGGCAAGGCAGGAGTGACCATGGACAGCTGGGTCTCGTCTGGCGGGGGGCTGGGCAAGGTGCGCTTCACCTTCCTCAGGAGGGAGCTCTGCTGCAGGGCGGCCAGCTGCAAAGGGGCACAAGGGCCAGGGAGAGTGGAGGTGGGTCAGCACAGCATGCAAAACATGGCATTGAAAAAAACTGTTTCAATACAAAGATCCAAAACTCCTCATTATGCTAGAAAACATTTGTAGATTTTGGCTCCTCAGACAGAACAGTTACATCAAAGTGGAAAGCTACAGGAGTTCCTGTCAACTTAACAATAGCAGACATCCTAATACAGGTAATTAAAAACATTTAAGTACAATAGTATTATAGCAATAACATAGGCTTTATATCACCCAAATGTAAGAACACCACTAATTTACACTCAGACTATTTTCAACTGTTTTGCAAGAGGTCATCAATTTGTAGGGAAAGAAATGTCTGCTCATGTGTAATTGGAAAGTCTATAATGGTGTCATGAAACAAGTAGCCCACTGACAAACTCCTCACGACATGGAACTATAAGCACTGTAATTCCCAATACAATTACCTGTAGTACTGTAAACTGTTAACTCTGAATCACGCATTCACATTTTTTTTTCTGGCTGGTTAATGACCCCAGCCCAAAAGATGTAATAGCTACACAGGATTAATTTTTTTCAGAGTCAGATTATCTTTGTAGAGGAGATAAATAAGATGCAAGCACATTTGTAATAAAGTCAAAGCTGAAGTTACGTATTTGCTGTGTAAATTGGTATTTTTTGAGAAAAACATGAAATGGCAAAAAACGATGTTGCTCATACAGTAGTTTTAGTTTAGTAGACAACAACAGTGCCACTGCAGGACTCAAATATCTCCAAAGGGAAGACTAAAAGGCTGGGTCAGGACGTTAAATAATGGGAAAACAGTAGTGCTTTCAAATGCATCACTCAGGGTTTGGAGGTATTTTAGGGAACTGTGTAATAATTGATTGGTCAATATATTAGGTATATTCATAACTGCAGACAGTAAAACAAACACTGTTGTTAGTGGCTACTCAAATTTGAACTTGCATTTCCAAATATCCAGTACAATTTTAATACCGTATGCTATCTTAAGGCAAAGCACATCCTTATCTTAAAGGGACCGTAGCCTCTTTTCAGCCTCTTTCCCATATACAGAACAGTAGCAAGCTATACTTAATTACTCAAATGATTTATAGTTGTACCACACTGAAAGTATTACTGCACATACTGTATTTCTCTATGTTCTATGCTATTCTGAGAGTAAGAACCTTAATGCGTACCTGACTCTGAAGTGCTTGTTGCTGAGAGAGGTATAACCTGGCCTTCGCATGGTCGTCTGTGGTCGGGCTGAGAGGTTTAGGGTCTGACATAGACCTCTGGACATTCTTCATTGGTCGAGGCAGAGTGGAGTGCCTCTGGGGTGACTCTGCAGTATAGGATTTCTGCTGTGGAGTGACGTGGGCCTTATTCAGCCTTTCACTGGAGGAGAATGATGTCTCAATTAGGCGATGAGGAGACGCGAGCGGCGATACTGGCGAGTAGAGGACCTGAGGAGACTTGGGCGGCTGCCGGATCAGGTTAGACAGAGATTCATTGTGCAGATGATGCTGTTGGTAGCTGATCTCTAATGGGTCGGGCTTTCGACGCTCAAACTTGGCTGCCTGCTGACGAGGAGAAAGGGGATCTGACGAACCAACAAGCTGGACACTTGTAGAATAGGGGCTGATGGTTGTGGCTACACTAATCTGAGGTACGACCACTCCCTGTGACTGGGCCTCAGGGTCTGTTTGGCAAGCTAAACTTTGGCCTTTCTGTGTCCTCTCTGGACCAGAGATGTAGTGGACAATTTCTACTTTATTTGGGTCAGGCACAGTCACTTGAATGGCAGGGGAGGCTCTTCCCAACTGCTCTGTGTCTGTTTGACAAGAACCGTCTCGGATGGTTTGAATGGCAATGCTGGACGAAGCCACCTTGGTAGTTGCAGAGGAGGTGGCCGTTGCGGAGTCAGTCTTGGCATCACCCCCAGACTCAGAATGGCGGGAATGACGGGACCGCCGACGTCTGACTGGTTGCTCCCACTCTGCCTTGTCCTCATCATCGTCCGTCTGGACACTGCAGTCAACGCTTCGCCTGGTGCGTCTCCTTCTGGACATAAGGAACCTCTCCTCGCCATCCTCGTCGTCTGTTTGCACACTGCTGTCCACAATTCTTCGTGTTAGAGGGAACGGCACACCATCTCCATCTCCATCCTGGAGACGAGGCATGGACCTCTGTTTCCTCATAGATCTGGTTTCTTGCTCTTCGCGCAGACACATCTCTGAAGCTGAGTTGGGCAGTGACCTAGAGGCCATGTGTGTATCGATGTATGGCATGTCTGGGACCAGTTCATGTTGCACAATTCTGCCTGTTTGGTCGCAAATAACACTGCCTGTGGCTGCCACAGCAGCTGCTGCAGCAACAGTTTTCTGTCTCTTCTGTTCCTCGAGCTGCTGCTGCAGTTGTTGTTGCAGAGACTGTATCTGGTCAAGCTGAGCTTTCTGCTGGGCAAGCTGGTCCCTCTGCAGCACAAGCTGCTTTTCTCTCTCAGCCTGCTGCTGCTGTAGCACATGCTGCTTTATGGTCTGCAGCTCCTGGATCTCTTGTTGTACCAATATCTGTTCCTTCTCGCGTTGCCGTTGTAGTTCAACACGCTCCCTTTCCAACTCCTCCTGCAGACGAAGCTGGCGAAGCTTCTCTAGCTCTACACACTCTCTCTCAAGCTGCAGCAAATGCTCCTGTTGCCGCTGAAGCCTCTCTTCTTCTGGATCCTTTGGTGTACCGGGGACCGCTGCAGGTGCAACACTGGTGGCGGCAGTGTTGGAAGCAGCTGGGGTTGCTGGAAGTGGCTGAGACTGAGGCTGGCTGGGGGCTTGCCCTGATGGTTGTGTCTGAGTATGGAAGTGATGCTGTGACAGATTCATTGGCTGATCTTGTGGTTGGTTTGTTGGCACTACGACAGGCGTTGGACCTGGCACTGACGTGGGATGGGCACCGGGTGCCACAGACGATACAGGTGCAGTGACAATCCCAGACACTGCAGAACTCACAGGTGATTTTCCAAGGTACATAGGAGCGTCTTGAACTGTGGTTGCTGGAGGTGGCTCACTGACAGCAGCGCTAGTGGTGGTTGTTGGGAATTGGCTTGGCGCTGGGAAGCGGCATGGGCCCTGTCCAGACATGGGTATCCTAGGAGTCATCACAGGCACTCTAGTGAGGCTGGCCAGAGGCACTGGCGTCATGTTTGGTGTGGGATATGGCCTGTATACACCTCTGAGCAATGGCCTGAGCACAGAGGCTGGCTGTGTCGTGATTGGTAGAGTGGAGGCAATGGGCGTGTTGATTGTGGAAAAGGTCATACCATCAGCAGATCTTATGGCAGTTGGGTACAATGCTCGGAGACTTGCTTGCCTGGCATTGATGAGGTTGGTTAATGCCTGGCTATGAGAGATAGGCTTTCCATCTGGACCATACATTAGATTTGGCCTGAGGGCTGCCAGGCCTTGTGACAGACTTATTCTACCTGGTGGGATAGTTCCTCTTCCAGCACCAAACTGTGCTGCAAGATCAGGGTTACTGCCATAGCGGTCCATTGAATTCAGGGCTGCACACATGCGACTTATTTCCCGAGCGGTTGTTGCACTGTACTGAGCAAGATTAGACTCCTGGAAATTGGCAAGGTCACGAGCAGAATATCCATAGTCTCCACTGATGTTGGATAGAGAATTGTACCTTCTCATAGGTAGAGGAGGTGCTGCCACATCTCCTCCATGACGTAAATCTGTGTAAGAACCATACTGGATTCGTTCATAAGGATTTTTAAGGGCACTGAGATCCACGGCAAGCTCCCCTGTTGTCTGAAGGTGTGGGTCAAGTTTTGAATGGAAGGACGATAGTCCTGCATCAGCAAGGTTAGTTTCAGACATTGAGGGTTGCAGCCTTCCAGGGAAGGGTAGAGTGTAGGATTTCATTGACATATCTTGATAACTCAGGGCATCTACGCCAGTCTCAATTGGTTGGTAAAGTTGTGGCGGTGCTGATGGTGGCCGTGGCGGCTCACTGACACCAGGTGCTTCCTCTGCCTTTGGCTTTTGGGAGAATGGACCTCCAACACAGCTGCCACCGAAAGGTAAATTGTAAACAACATCACAGCAGGCCACTTGGTTCTCTGCTTTGATCTGGCCAGTAAGATCTACAATGTCTCGGCCCTCTTCTGGCTTAACAAGTTGGGAGACTGGACCTCCTTGTGAGGTACCATCCATCTGTACCATCACTGCATGGGGCTTGGTAGTAGCCAGGTTCACTATACCAGTCGCTGGCGGCATCTCAACGGGAGCCCCAACACTATACATCTCAGAAGCAACAGCAGGTGATATGGTACTGACAACAGGTTGGGCACTGCTAGTTTGGCTCACCATTATGTCCTTCTTCATCAATTGGCCTTGACCAGTCAGGTTATATCTTGAAAAAGAACCAGATTGTTGCATGTGGTGATGCTGCTGAAGCTGCTGTTCCAGAAGCTGCTGCTGCTGTTGGAGCTTTTGCTGCTGCATCCGGAGTTGCTCCTGCTGAATGCTCAAGTCCTCGAGCTTTGCGTCAATCTTTGGAATTGAAGGGTCCAGCTGAGCGGGCTTGGACTGGGCCAGGCACACAGCTGCCATACCTTGACCTAGATCCACTCGGTTCTGGAGAGGATCGCCATAAATAACAGGTTGCTTGTGCTGAGAAATGAACATGGATGCTGCCACAGTGACACTCACAGTTGTGGGTGTTGAAGCCATCATGTGTGGTTGCTCCTGAGCATTGAGGTTCATGATCAGAGGCTGGACAATGGTGGAGTGCCGAATGGGGCTGCCTTCTGCGCTGCCTGAGTACTTTCGTGAGTCTGTGGCTAATGAGGTTAAGTCCATTCCTTGGTCTGTCATGATAATTGGAGCTGGCTTTAATGGGGCCCTCAGGTCTACTACACTCCCGCCAAGAACCATATGACCCTGTTCTACTCTGGAGGTACCAGGAACAGTAGATATTCTGCAGAGAGATATGTTCTCCATGGAGAGAGAGCCACGAGTGTATGTGCTTGCAGTCGTGACCATGCTTGTGCCAACACTGACTTTCTCAACGCGGCGGGTCCTGTAGAAGCCATGGGAAGGTGACTGCTGATGAGGAGGTGTGTCTGGAGGACTCACGGGTGGTGAGTAGGCATCAAATGTTGACTGACGACTGAATCTTGTGGGCGATGAAAGAGGTGAAGTGGCAGTGTTGACAGTCACTGGCCTAGAAGGACTTGTTGGCTCATAATCCATTTGAGCCTCTTGCGAGGACTGTTGTCTGAATAGACGGGGAGACACTGACCTGTGGGGTGTCTGGGTCCCCTGAGCCATAACTGGAGAGGTAGGGGAACCCTCTGCTTGTGCAGGCATAGCTGAGCTAAATGTCTGGGTTGAAAATTCAGCTGTCCTCCTGCTGTGGTGGGTAGGGCTGTGTGTTGGCGACCCAGTTGGGGAGAGGGGAGGGCTTGTACTTTTGTAATAAGAGTAAACTTTGGTTGTGCGAGGCTCAATTACGGTTTCAGATGAGGTCGAGCTGTCTCTCATTTGGACTCCTCTGCTATCAGCCACTCTTCTTCCTGAGCTATCTCTTTGACTGTACGCCTGAGTAATCTCTGCTATTTTGCTGGAGACATTTGAGACAGTAGTAGTGGTTGTGGCAGTGCTGCCTGTTGTGTGGCGGCCATACAGATTAGATTGAGTTGAGGTCACTGTTTGACTGACGTTGGTCTGAGAGACTGTTACGGCATCTCTAGCATACACACCATAGGCTGCTATGGTAGTAGCTGCAGCTACAGGAGTTATGCCATTTTTACCAGTCTGACTTCTGAGTCGATCCTTCTGAGCATCTTTTGAAAAGTGCTGAGTCACACGCACGTCAGGGATACCCCTTCCAGTTTCAGAGAAGGAAACGGGGGCAGAGAGTTGAGTGGGACTAGTGCCTGGGGTCAGAAGGGCATTACTTTGCTCCAGCAGCTTGGCGAAAGCTGAGCCTGTATCTAGGAGCTGCTTGTCAGGATAGGTGCCATCAATGTTCCCTTGCTCGTCCAACTCTTTTGTAATAGTTTGGGACGTTTGGCGAATCTCTTCATAAATGTCCCCAGTCTCCTCATTGTCATATGCGGCTTCGTCTTGATCGACATACTCATCCTCATACTGTTGTCCATTTCTAATGCCCTCCTGTTGATAGGCGCTAGTATTATACTGCTGTCCTGAGCGAGACTGCTGCTGTTGTTGTTGTTGCTGCTTCTGTTGCTTCTGCAACATCTCTGCTTTTCTCATCATCTCCTCATAGACCTCTTCGGCACTCTTCAAAGGCTTACCACTCGATGAGGTAGTCGTGGTTGTGGTAGAGGAGGTCGTTTCAGGCTTTTCAGTGGGTGAGTACAGAGACATGAAAGTCGGCAAGTTGTACTCGCTGCCGGACTTGTAGAGCTTGTATGATACCTCATAGCCCTCGGCCTCCGAGTCAATGGAGGGGGAGTACTCTGAGCAGGAGGATCGGTGCAATTCCTCCATTTCAGCAGCCTGTCTCAGCTCCTCCGTGGGGGAGGCGTCTTCAATGGGAGACAGGTTACTGGGAGGAGTCTTGGACCTCTCCCTCCGCCTCTGAGCCCTCAGTTCCTCCTTGTCTCGTTTGGTCTTACGGGCAGTGCTGCGTATCCTCTGCTGCTCTACCTCCCGCATCTTCTCCTGCTCTCTGAGGAGCTCCTCTTCCTCTCTCAGCTCGTCCTCCTCCGAAGAGTCCTCGATGGTGGGCAGCAGTGGGCCGTGGGACCGATGTCTGGCCTTCCGCTGCTGCTTGGCTTCTTCCAGCCTCTGCCTGCGGCTGGGGCTGCTGTCGCTGTCGTCCTCCATCGAGGAGATGGAAGTGGGCGAGGTGCCAGAGGTGTAGCTGGAGGTGGTCGGTGGTAAAGTGGAGGAGTACTCCCCTCTGGATCGTTCCTCTGGGGAGCCTGTGAGGCTCTCCATCTCAAGCTCAGGTTCTCTGTCCAGGCTTAAATCATTTTCGTTGCTCAGTTCAATGTCTCGGGTGTAGCTGTTTGTATTGTTTAACTCTATGGTCTTGAATCGCCGCAGTCCGCCTTGTGAGGCCATCAAGTCCTCCTCTCCTTCCTCAGCGTAGCCTTTCTTAACTTCACTGGATTTAGTTTCTTCCTCGAAGCTGCTTGAGTGGTGTGTGAGGCGCCGTTTCTCTTTCCCTGATTCGCTGATGTGCTTGTGTGTCTTTTTCGACTTTTGATATCCATAGCCCTCATCTTCCTCTTCCTCCTCCTCCATTTCCTCCTCCTCTTCCTCTTCGTTATCCTCATCCGCACTCATTTCCATAATCTGCCTCCTCATAAATTCCTCATCGGTCATTTCAGAGGGATCGGCTTTCTTTTTGTGACTACTCTCGTCTCCAGCGGCAGCCATAGCGCGAAGCTCTCGTTTGGCTTCCCAGTCGGCCAGATCCTCCTCTTCCTCCATGATATCCTCTAGCTCCTCATCGGAGTCGTAGGCCTCTGGACTGATGGACAGGGAGTGGGGCCGATGCTTCCCATCATCTCGGGAATGATGCCGACCTCTGCCACGTTCGTGCTCCCTATCTTTCTCCTGGTCTTTCACCTTGGACTCCAGCAGGGGTCTCATGGAGCTCTCTAGCTTGGTGATCTCTGAGGGGCTGGGGGGAGTGTTGCGGCCACTCAGGCCCCTCTCGCTCAGCTTCATCTCCTCCTCTTGAATGAGGCCGGTGATCTCACTGTGGGAGCTTGAGATGCCGTCTGAGGAGTAGCCAGTGTCACTCAGGCTCTGGGGACTCCTCGAGAGGTCATGGGTGCTGTTTGTTTTGTTTGCCTCCTAGAAACAAACAAAATACAAAAAAGTGACACCACCTTGATTAGACTTGAGTGAAAGATGAGCAGTGAAAGATGGCTAACCATTGTGACACTCAAGGCACACCCTGAATATATTTCAGTTATACTGTCCAGATGGACAAAGTTATACCATTTTGGAGTTAGTGAAGCTCATTTAAGTGTTTGCATACATTTAAGAGTTATTTTATGGCCACAGTAGCCACGATGGCCTTGCATATTCATGCAGATCCTGCTCTCCCTCTGAATGACTGACGGCTCGAAAGAAATGAGGCGGCAAAAAAGACATTACTGTCTTCATCCACTGCCCCCTATTTCTTTCTTTCCACCTCTTTCTCCCTTTCTCTAAGTGTAAATCTATCACCATCTGCCTCCTCAGCACTGTCTTACTGAGCATAAATCCCACAAGTCACCAACTGAAACCAGAATAAGCAGAGCAGGGTTTTTGCACAAGCAGTTATTCTCGTTTGCTATAACCATTTCAGCTTAAAAGTGCAAATGTATTTAGATGCTAATATCTAGTGTGTCATATTAATGTAATGTAAACTTCCTTCTAAAATCTTGAAATCTTTCTTGTATTTGAAAGTTGGGATGAAATTAAATAAGCATATAACCAACTGAACTGAGAAAAGCATATTTTGATTGACATAGTCAGTCACATTCAAGACATATCAGCATACATGCAGTATGTAATTCTTCAGCAGTATATTATGTAGTCTGTCTTAGTTTTATGCAAGATGGGGGTATAATCAAATTGTCTCACCTCATAATATCTTGACTTCTGAGATTCCCTCTTCTCATCTTTAGTTGAAGTGATGCTTGGCGTTTGCTCTTGTATGCCCTTCTTAGGAGTAGGCTTAGTGTCCTTGGTCTCCGGCTCCGTTTTGGAGGTGGTTATATCCTTCTCCAAATTCTTCTGCTGTTTCTGAGTCTCGCTAGGGGTAGTGGTCTGACCAGGGGCTTTTGCATCCCCTGGAGCCTTAGCAGCCGTGGGGGCGAAGGGACCGCTCCCCTGAGCCAAGGGAGCTTTCTGCTGTGATGGCATTGCCTTCGGCCCCTCCTGCTGCTGATTGGACACTTTCTGAGAGGGTTGCTGCTGACTGGCCGGCGCTTGGTGTCGAGGCGATCCCATTGGTTGGTGCTTGGGAGATGGCTGGGGAACAGGAAGAGGCATGTCTCCGAGCCCGCCTGACATTAGCCGCTGTGTTTGACAGTTCAGGCAGAGCCACTCTTTTTTCTGCAAAAGAGAAAAACAGAAGAGGCTTGTTAGGCAATGGTTAACTTAACAAATAGCCTGACAGCAGCAACTCATGTGTCATGTTAACTGAATTTCATTAGAAGATTGGCATAATTTGCTTTCTACTTTACAGTATGAACTGCTTCAACATGATTCTTGCAGTACAGTGAATTTGAGTCAAACAGCTGCACTCTCACATAACGTAATGCAGGATGTCAAATAAATTCATATCTGCAGTTAAGTTGCCAGAAAGTTAAGTAATAATGGTATCTCAATGTGAAAATGGAATGATGATGATGATGATGATGTCAATCTCAAGAGAATGATACATTTTCATAACCCAACAAAATTCACAGTCAAAAACAAAACAATAATTAATGTCCATCGGAGATAGGGGGGGGGGGCATCATCTTCCCCATTTGAACATTTGGGAGCATGGCAATGAGGATGTTGGAGAGTAAAAACAGGTGCACGGAATGGTTGAGGTAGATGAGAGAGTTGGAACATCAGGAAAATGAGTGATAGGACAAATTGTCTGTGATTAGGTTTTGCCCGTCCGAATCCCAGGGAAAGCCTGGGAATTACACAGCACACATGTGGGTCATCTGCATACACAGGACCTTTATGTCTCTGCCACCTACACACATGATAAGCCTCTTACTCCCACACAGCCAAATTTCATCCAGCAACCACCTTTCATAACCATTTAACCTCACCATCCAAGGAACTCCACACTAACTGACACTGTGCCCGTTTCACCTTCCAGAAATACCTTAAACACACGGGAGCAGTGGATTGCTGGCTATGTGACTGCTCAGCAAATTAGCTCTAAGTAGAGTTTGCAATCCAATTCCATGATGGAACTTAATGCTGCCAGAGCTAATGTTAGGAGTATGACTAAGAATGACTCAAACGTCCACTGGTGAGAGAGTGACCCTTTTTAATATGTGCCAATGTACATTAGTGTGGATAGGAAAAGATGTGGAGTGAAACAGGCGCGAGAGAGACAGACAGAGAGAGAGAGGGAATATGTTCCTGTAATGTAAAGCCAGCCATTAAGACGAAGGCCCATTTCTGTGCTAATGTTCCATTCTCTAAGCCCCAGAAGCTCTGGGTGGCAGGCAACAGAGTGGGAATAAGGGTCCTGCGATAAAAAAGAAACCACTCACAATAAATAATTTATCATTATGCTCACTTTCTCTCACAGTAAGGTCAGACTGCTATGCCAGTGTAGGAAAGAAACCAAACATAAAAAGCCAGTTAACGTCCACAGTGACCCTTCCATTTTATACATCGAGATAAAAATAGAAGCATGCTCTTTGCAGGACATGTACACAAATATATAAATAATAACTGGTACTGTTGAAACTTGAATGTTTATATTTTACTTCAACAAAGATGTGGTGAGAAAGTTGAGGAAGATGTTCCATCAAATGTCATCATATGGAAATGCTGCCAATCATGGGGATTGGGTCAGGGAAATTATCCCATCAGATAATAGTTTCAGTTAATGGGAAAGTTTTTGCGGGTCTTTTATGGTTCTTAGTAGAAAGAGAACAGTCAAACTTGTGACACAAGAGGCAGATAAAAGCCTTTTTGTGTCTATAGTGTCCGGCTGGGTAATCATCAATGCTCTTTTACAATCTTAAAATTAGATTTGATTTTCAAACAAGATGGCCATGTTCATGACAGGAATGCTAATACACTACAAAGGACAAAACTCTGACTGCTGTTGGCACCGTTTGTACTCCTCCCAACCCACTTTGCATTAGGCTACATGTAAGACACTATATTTTTGCTATTAATAGCTTATAAAATGAGGGTGACTTCCAAGACATCTTTTACTCCCTTTGGGCATGGCCACTGCATGACCACACTATAACATCAATGGAGATACCTATTACCCTGACAAGCCATATAATCCAATAACATCAAAAAGGATAGTCTGCACATGGCTGATAGACCAGGCTCAATCCTAGGGGCGGAATCAGCGGTTGTCTTTCAAACTGGATGGCGCTACAAACAATCAGAGCAAGGCCGGCAAAACAGCAAATACGCTCTTCTTTGAACCTTTTTCTGTTAAACATTCGGAGAAAAGTCCAAGTTTAACTCTAGATACCTATAATTAGACATGATATTTAAAGCGACGGGACAGAGGTTTGGGCACATCTCTGAGCTCCTACAGTATGACAGGTGTGTCATAGAATGGTCATGATATTAAGCAAACATGCTGAGCCTGAATAATTATAGACAAACATACAGCATAAGGAACCCCTGTAGGTTTGCTTAATGGTTAATAAAACTGTTCCAATAAAAATATAAAAAATCCATGTGAGAAGCTCCATGTGAGGACCTGGTGTGCAGTGTTCTAGGGGCCCAGTGGGAGGTTAAATGAACAGAGATCAGCTATGCCCCTGCTGCATGACAATGGAACACCAGCTGTCCAATGCCCACCCCGTCACTGGCCCATTACAATAAACAGAGCTGAATGCGAAATAGTTTCTCCTGGGGAAAATTAGAGTAGTTTGGGAATGCTATCGTTGCTATTGTTGGTGATGATGGCTTGATGGTCTTTGCAATTTAATAGCCTTTGCATGGGGAGCTTTAAGCAGTTTTGTCATTTTGATGACTGACTACTTGTGGGTGCATTAGAATGCAGCAGAGCACTGTTTAAAAAA
>JASCIP010000173.1:8923864-8938414 GCA_034783695.1 Sardinella gibbosa | reverse complement strand
CACACACACACACACACACACAGGCACACACACACACACACACACACACACACACACTGTCTGTGCCTGTCTCTTGTGCTGAGAGTACTTCAGAGAGACGAGTCCACTTCACCCCAGGGGGCGAACGAGAGGCGAGAGCGTGTGTGAGAGAGCTCTATGCACTAAGAGTAGCCAGCACAGCAGATTGACTGAGTGTCACAAAAGCACTCTGGAGTGAGCAGTTGAACATGGTGTGTTTGCACTCAGACAGTGGGGGGCAGAGGGGGTCGTGTGGCTGGGAATGGGATTGGGGTCATCAGTGGAATTGTTAATTGATCCCCTCAATTTAATAAAGACTTTGGCTTTGCTGCCCCACGGTTGTCAGCTTTGAAAGTTTCACTGCATTGCTTTGGATAACACAGAATTGAAACATATAATTTAAAAAAGTTAAAAATGTAGAATATGCACTCTGTTTTCACAAAGTGTAATATACAGTATAAGTATGACATCATATATCTATATCTAATATATAATTAAAAAGATCAATCTCAGTTGTCAATCAGAATAAGTCATTTAGGGAGCAGACCAATACATACATTTGGATGTGTGTGTGCATGTGTTTGCGAGTGTAAAGTATGTTGCCTAACCTTGGCCGTCTCCCTTAGACCGCGTGGTGGACGACCTGAACCCTGTGCTGACGTTCACACGGCGGGAGGTGGAGTCCCTGCTGCACTTTGTGGAGGAGGAACCGGATCCAGCCGAGTCGGCCAAGATGCTGCAGCCACAAGAGGACATGGAGCTGGTCATCAGCCAGGCCTGCCAGCGCTACCCCCACCTCATCACCAAGGTGACCACTCACAACAACTACAGACACACACACATACACACACACACACACAGACAGTTTACCTACACAAGTGGTGCCGAACAAGTCCTACTTAAGGCTACATTTCTGTCATTTGTAGCACTGAGTTAAGGATTATACAGACCACTGAAAGGAATAATGGTGAGTAAATTAGAGTCAAGCTCATTTATTTGTTTCTTTTTCTAAAAAGTTCTCTCTTCCTTTTCCCAATTTGCAGCAACCTTTCCATCACGAGTCTCTGCTGCTAGACCGGCGTGATCTGAAGCTGACCAAGGCGGAGAAGAAAGCTGCTAAGAAGGGCTACGAGGAGGAGAAGCGTGCGTCTGTGCCGTACACGCGCCCCTCCTACGCCCACTACTACCCCGCCAGCGACCAGAGCCTCACCAACATCCCCGCCTTCAGCCAGCGCAACTGGTGAGCCTATCCATCAGCCCCTCAGAAGGAGCGGGTAGACAGTTGGATGTTTGATAGTGTAAGGCCCGTTGATGGGGGTCTTTGGGCCAAATTGGAGCACTGTACGCACCTCTGCCAGCTCGTTAGTTGTTACATCGGTGTTTAATTCCCAAACTATGCTGGTCTTTGTCAGGCGGCCTCCGCCAAGGTCAGAGGAGAAGCCCGTGGCCAGTGTGCGGCCTGTCCAGTCCACTCCGGTTCCCATGACGCCACGGCAGGCATCCCAGGGCACTGGGGCACCCGTCTCCTCGGCATCTTCAGGCTCCAACGCAGCACTGAACTTCAACCTCAACAATCTGCAGAAAGCTGGCGTGTTTGTCCAGAAGATCGTCACCACCACAGGTAGAATTCCAGACTCTTCTTGTATGTGTGCAATGATCATTTTTACCAAACCTACGAGTTGATTTGGTTGTTTCATTGTATTAGAAAAAATATCGTTCTGCTTGTCCCTTGTACATTAAAGTCAAATCTAATATTTTGGATGTGATGGAATGAGGCACTGCTCTGTCTGACTGTTGTCCACAGACATCGTGATCCCAGGTACCAACAGCACCAAAGACGTCCAGACCCGCATCCCTGCAGGGGAGAGCATCCACGTCATCAGAGGGACCAAAGGTCAGCAGCATCATGCACCAGACCCACCAGACAACACACAAACACATTGGCATCATAAAAGAAGAACCTGTTTCCTAATGATCATGTTTTGACGTGTGTGTGTGTGTGTGTGTTTATGTTACTGTACTGTAGGGACCTACATCAGGACGTCAGATGGAAGAATCTTTGCAGTCCGAGCAGCTGGGAAGCCCAAACAGCCAGAGGAGGCATCAGCCACAGCTAAAGGTAGCGTCTAACAAACCATCCAGTCCCCCCATCTCTGTGTGGCCGTTTCTTATAGTTTTGTCCAGGTTTGATGTCAAAGATGCAACGGTAAATGAATATTTATGTCTATTATCTAAAGCAACAAAAAAAAGTTGAACGTCTAATTATTCTCTCAGCTCCATTTCACACTAGTCCATCATCCGAACTGGATTCAGGCCTAATTCAGACTGAATCAGTAGAGGAGCAGATTATGATTAATTTAGTAACTGCTCTGTGTGTCTGTGAGTAGATGAATTGAGTATATTCTCTGTGTGTGTTAGAGTAGATTAATTGAGTAACCGCTCTGTGTGTCTTCCAGATGTGGTGCACCCTGACAAAGAGGCTCTCTGTGGCGCCCCCAACGGGAGCGTTCCTCCGGAGCGCAAGAGACCTGCTCCGGAGGACGGGGCGTCCGACCTCCTGCCTCGCCCGCTGTCCCCAGACGGTCCCGAGATCCTAAGCGAGCTCCAGCGCTTCATCAAGCCTCAGGCCCACGGCTTGCCTACTGCCACGCCTGGAGCCACCCAGGAGAACGGAGGGGCACCCGTCAAGCCGATGGCCGCGAAGGAGCCCTCCCTCTCGGCCAACGACCTCTCCTCCATGCCCCTGGATCTGCGTGGCACCAAGCGCAAGTCTTCCCCGGCTGACAAGGAGAAGGACTGCGGCCCGCAGCTTGCGGCCAAGCGGAGTGCCACCCTTCCCCAGCCGCCCCGCTTCCCCTTCGGGGCCTACGGCCTGAACCCCGGCCTGAACCCCTCTCTCCTGGGCTCCATGTGCCACCCTCTGTTCATGGGCACGGGCTCCCCCTACTTCCAGCCCCACGCCCCTATGGCTGATCCACGGCTCATGTTCCCCATGATGCCCGAGCAGTTCGGTCTGCCCTGCTCCTCCCCCTCCTCCTCCTCCTCCTCTTCCTCTGTCTCGCCCCTGTCCACCACCAACACCAAAACCACACCCTCCTCATCATCTGCCTCCTCCTCATCTGCCTCCACCACTGCCGCCGCCTCCGTCTCCCAGTACTTGCTTGGGCCGGGCATGCTGCCCCAGGGCTTCCCCCTGCCTTACAGCCAGGCCCTGGGCATGTACCCCAGCTCCCTGCTGCCCGCCGGCCTGCCAGCTGCCACGCCTGGCCCAGCGGGCACCAGCTTCCTGTCCCGCTTCCCCTCCTCCATCCTGCGAGGGCCTGCACTCAACACCCCGCCTCTCGCCGCCGACAACGAGAGCAGCAGCAGTGGCAGCGGTGGCAGCCGCATTGATGACAACGATGACATCATCGAGGTGACGGGCCAGTAGGCGGCCTCAGTGTGGAGGTCACGCAACGTGACGAGGCCTTGGGCAGCGGGGGATAGGTTGACTTGGCAGAGCCCAGAGATCGTCACAGTAAAAGAAAAATGAACAAATAAAAACTGAAGACGGAGCTGATTCTGCCAATTGGCCCAACCAACACGACTGACTCCCATCTCAGCAACCCAAGGCGGAGAATGTGAAGCAACAGTGTGATTGACTGAGAGACGGGAAAGACGGTGACAGATACAAATCCTTATGCTGTAGATCTTATTTAACACGAGGAGAAGAGACTGAGGAAAAGTATTGAGCCCCAGGGCTTCCAGCGTTGTGTACTGCACTCTACCTGCGCAAGACTTGCAGTTTGCCCTCCTCACCAAAGGGGGGCACCCTGCTTTCTGCTCTGATCAGCTTGAGCTTCAACTTCTTGAACTGTTTGCATTTATCTAGCAGGTGGTAGTAGATGGTAGAGAACATTAGCCAAGCGGATAGATGTTAGATGATAGTGATGCCTGTTTGGTTGGAAGAAAAACAATATCATCGATTGTTTTGATTGATTACTGCTATTACTACTATTTTAGACATTTTAGAAATGGTGGTTCTACATTGTAATTGATGTTTGACAACTGATTTTTTTTTCTTCTAGAGGTTACATTATGGGACAAAAAATATTGGAATTGTTTTGTTTTTTTTAAATCAAAAGATGGATGTGAAAAAATGGGAAAGATGCAAAGAATAACCTGGTAGGGCTGAAGAAATTGAAAAAACAACATAGCAAGAAATGAAAAAGAAATGTAACAAAACCTTAAACTCAACGAATGTATCATTATTTGCGCCTTTAACGCAGCGTTGCGAGCACAGGCCTTAGAGACATTTGACTGAAGACCATTTGATACTCATATTTTTTCTTGTTGTGTTTTCTAATGTGACATTGTTACTGTGGTACAATCTTGTTGTCAAAGCTAGCAGCCTGAACATTACACACAGACAGAGGAAACGTCCTGTAGGACAGGCGTGTCAAGATGGCATTTTGCTGTACTTCAGCCCCTGAGAGACATCGACCTAGAGAGTTTCCTGGCAAATCCCGTGGGTGTTCAATGCCTTGCCGCTGCGTCGCTTGAATGTCATTGTGGAAGCTGAGGTTCCTGGAAGTAAGCGTTTCCTCGATCCTCCCACCCCATAGTCTTATTGGAGCTGAGCTTAAACGTTTTAACACCATACATACACGCTAACGTCTAATTGTGGGTCTGGGTCTCATTCAGTACATCATGTCATTTACTGCCTGGATTTCTGTCTGTCTGCTCCCATCAGAAGGGTTCACTTGCCTCTTGGAACCAACCTTTTCATTGTTTTGTTGTGACACCAACACAAAAACACAAAGTAAACAAAAAAGAAAAGAAAGAAAGAAAAAAATACAGGGTTTAGTTGCTCATACCAAAAACATAAAACTAAAGTATCAAATTTGAGAGAAATTGTGAAATTTGCAAAGGAAAGCTGTGCCAAAACAGTTCTTATGTCCCTTGTGTCATCTTCCACTAATGGGGAATGTGAAAAGAGACCAAAATATTTACACCATACTTGAAAAATGCATTTCAAGGATGTAAAAGAGATGATAGTAAATGGAGTCGTATGCCATGGCTCTCAAGGTTCTCTGAGAAAAAAAGAAATAAAACAAAAACAAAAACCCATGAGCAACAGTGCAAATGTTGTGGGCAATCGTCACACCAAATGCTAAAATACGTGGTAACTTAGATGATAAATATATGTGACTTACAGTTAAGCAACTTAATTTTTACCATGCTCTGTATAAAAAAACATTTAACACAAAGCTTTCAGGAGTTCCTGATTTGTGCTTTACAGGTTGTTTGTGTGGTGGATCAGAGGCATTGCTTCATTGGATGTGGCATCGCTTTGCTGTGTTTACAAATACCACCCAGTTTCTGTTTCTCACCTGAAAAGTCCCTCCCTGTCCTCCCCTCATGGAGGCAGGGGCCACTGCATCGGAATTCCATTAGTTAGTGGAGAACAACAGGAAATCCATGGTTTGATCTCCTGTCTCACTGTAACCGAGAAAAAAAAAGAAACCATTCTGTTGAAGTACTCTCATTTTATCAACCCTTTCTTTTGCTTTTGTACCATACTTCTCTTGGTTTACCTGTGTTGGTTAGTCCTCTTTTTTTTGTCTGAGGTTTGACAATTTACCAAATTAATTTATTTATGACATTACATATTTATTCATTTGTATTTTTTATTTTTGTACTTTTTTAAAAAGTGGGGGATTTTTACTCTCATGGCTGAATGGCTCTACTCCTGTGCTTTATCGGTGCATGGAGGGCGAGTGTGTGTGTGATGGTGTGTGTTGACCCTCTGATACAAAGCAGAATCAGGACCAATGTGAACCGGTGTTGTGGATGCTGTGGGTGTTGGTATGCCCACATCCACTTCACATGCTTAGAGCGAGAATGTGACGTTCAGTGGCCCTGCACACCTGTGATGTCATTCCTGTAGGCCAAGATCCCTCAAATGTTTTTTTTTTGTTTTTGTTTTTTCAATTTGTTTGTTTTAATGATTGCTTTTCTTTTCACCTTTTTTATTTCATTTTTTCATAGCTAATTACTTGAACAGAAGTATTTATTTGTTTTAGAAAGGGTCGGTCAGTGAACAGGTGGCTGTTCTAGATTCCAATCTGTGAGGAGAATTTGATGTGCAAAAAGCTGCTGCGGATCAGACAGCCTGCTCTGGAAGAACTCCATTCATACTGGCCTGGATCACATTGGCTTTCAATCCATTCGCTCTTTTTTTCTTCTCCTTTTTTGGAAAGTTTGTGAATAAAAACAAATTAAATGTTACATGTGGTGTGCATTGTTTTATTTCTGCAGATGCCATAGAAATCTGTCATGCTATTTAGGTCTGCTTAAACCTGCAGTAAATTCATATAGCCCACATGGAAATACACAGCACCATGTGTTTAGAACAAAGTCAAGCCATTAATGTAATAAATAAAATACTGTGTGACTGTGTGTAAGAGGCTTTTAGTAGCTGTCTGTACAGTGGGATTTTGTTTCATAACAATTAAAAAAAAATTAAATTCATTTAAAAAAGTTTAAATTCACATTGGTATTTAATACGAGTATGCATATTGAGTATTGGAAGTACATGGAAGATTTTACATACATTTAAGGACTTTTAAGACCAAAAGGGAAAAAAAAAACGTTCTTATGACAGAAGAACAAAGCTAGGCTGTGAACTTTTGTGGCGAAAGCACTGTGTGTAATTACCGTAAGTAATGGAACATGAATGAGTTGCTTCTCTGTTGCTGGTTCCCCCACCCCTCCAAACCAGTTGATGTTGATGTTACATAATCATGTTCTCATATATACAGTAACCCTAGGATGCACTTACACTACCGCAACTTTTTGTTCAGGTATTCATTCTCCATCATTTGGTGATTCTGGATGAAATCAAATGACTTCTTATTTATAAATAGTTTAAGATGACTAAAAAAATGAGGCACAATCTCAAATAGCAAAACAATCACTTGCATTTCAATAGTTTGCCAAAGCTCATAAGCTCTGTCAAAGATATGTATCATCTTTGGTTTGTATCTCCCCTCCTACATGTCTTAGGCCAGTTGCTGATGCTTGGATGGGCCGACACAAATCCCTTTTTTTTTAAGTCATCGGAGTGAACTGAGCCACTCTTCACTATTATCTCTAATAAATAATGCACTATGTAGAGGCCATATACCGTACTTGATCTTTGGTTCAGCATTTCTCTCACTGACAGTTCTTCTGTTTTCAAACAGAACAGGTTATTAGTTTAGCCTACAAGAGAAAAGTTTCAGGTCTCTCTCTCTCTCTCTCTCACTCACACACACTCACTCACTCACTCTCTCTCTCTCTCTCACTCACACACACACACACACAGAGGTGTACAGTAAATTATAGCCTATGTGTGATCAATTGACATCACAGCATGAAAGCTCAAGATTACAGCCAGTGTGTTGTGGTCACAGGTCTAGAAAATCCTGACAAACTGACACACAACCTCTTACAAAAGATATGCTGAGATAACACCATACTGCATCAACATACTCAAAATTTCTGCACATACCACTGCTAAGCTTCGACCGCCCCTCTTCTCTCCTCTCCTCACTGACGTATATTTATCTTAAGTCAGGCGACCTGTTCAACAGAACACGATTGGCTGTTACACATGTCAAGGAAACCTCCCTTGTCAGTCACTTCCGTCTCTGTGTCAGCTCTGTATCATTGGCGTTATATTCAGCTTAGGATCTCTGTCGTTCACCAAAACGTCTGGATTCTCATCAACAGAGGTAAAGTGTGACATTCATTGCAAGCCCTTGTTTTTACTCTCCCATTAAGCAATTTTCTCCTTTGCGCAGTGTGTTCGAATTGCTCCGGAAAAGCCATGGTTTGCTCTCGGGTTTTTTCGAGCCTGGATAGATGCTAGCAGCTAGCCTTGAGATCGCCTTCACCCAAGCAAAACGCCCAAACAGGGTTGTAATTTATGAACATTCTTCAAGCAAATGCAATGCAAACATTTAGAGCCCTGATGCTGAAATTAGGTTAAACATGACTCCTGGTCAATATCGAGACGCGGTGAACTGATTTGCATCCGAAACTCTCGTGATGAGACAGAGTGCTATCTTAGTCGCTTAAAATAGATTAAAAAGCAGGCATCTTTATAACATTAGTTAGCCATCGAGCAGCCAAATGGCTAAATCCCCTTTTATTCTGTTTCTTTTTTGGAAGGGGCAAAAACGCCAAGGCCAAACAACCCCACCGTTTATATATCTATGTAAGGGGTTCAGAAGTACTCAATATAAACGTTAGACTTTACTCAAAATGCAACTTCTTTGCGTGCGTGCTGCCACAATATCACTGCTGCCACTGTCTTGGTAGCTAACTTGTAACGTTAGCTTCCGTTAGCCATCTACTTGAACGTCAGCGAGCTAACGTTAAATAACTGACATTCAATGCAGTTAATGTTGTTTGAGCGTTTAAGTCTTTGGAAATACTATTACCTTTAGTTCCTCTATCTGTTGTACAGCCCATGAGTTTTGCAACCGCATCCTGACAGTTTCTCATGTAGTTCGTTACACATCTGTGCAGCGGACTTCAACAAGGCACCTGTATTTTCCAACGCGCACATATTTGTAGATGAGTAAACGATGAACAACACAAAACTTTGAGATCTCTCGGTGTTCGTACAACGAATCATTCCGACTTTATTTTCTCTGTCAAGAGTTCATTTTGTGTGGACTGCACCGTACGATGGAATAGAACTGTGTCTCTTTTTTATTCATTTAAAGCAGGTGAAGGTGACACTATATCTTCAGCTAAGTGCTTATTTTGCAGTTTACCTTTGTTAAATGGAGTCCCGGTGGAGTCCCGGGTGTCTCAAGTCGGCAGTGTTCTACAAAAATGTTGTAACTTCCTCTACTGGGTCTCTTTATGTCAACTTCTGTGTGCTTGAGACACGACAAGACACCTTTGTGATTACCCCATTGTCAGGGAGTAGCCCCATAGTCTGAGAGTCTACATAGAAATAATCACTGGGCCCTGAGCAGTGAGAACAGTGGTCAGTCCAGTGTCCAGCCAACGTGTAGGCAGTGTAGAGGTTTGCCCAGGGCTGACAACTAGACCGTGAGAATGCCACTGATTACTGCTCTCCTATTTGGCAGGCAGACATGGGTGTGGGCACAGGACACCAGGCACTGGTTATTCCCACCCCCATGCTCTTTTGAGAACTACTAGTTGACAGTGTATGATGGGTTTCCCCAAGTTGTCCTAAGAAATGAGTAGTATAGAAGTCAGTGTTCAAGGGAGTCTGAAGTGTTTAGGTGCAATCTAAGGCAGATGTTTGTCTGTTACTTAACTGCAATTGAATGCACATGTAGTGTACTATGGACTGTGAACACCAGAGTGCTGAATGTTATGTGCTACTGTCAGGGCTGTCCTGTGGGACATCAATATATGGCCAATTATGACATGCCGAAGAGACTACAGTGGTTTCACATGTGATCTCATCTGATATTCCCATGCTTAGTCTCCAAGGTCCTGAGGGGATGGCGGCACTGTGCCTCGCTCCGTTATGCCTCAGTACCTCCAGTGGACCACATCTCGCCTCTTTTCGATTATGTTTGCCCAGGCTTGTTGTGGTACTGACAGCCATTTCTATTGGTCTTATACAGTATAGTGAACATAATCCTGGCTGGTACAAGCCAGAGCATTTCTGCATGCACATCGAGCTGCTTCTTTAAATGATGAGGGATTGTTTTTAAAAGCGCCGTATCATCAGACAGTCACACTGAAATAGCCTAGGCCTATGGCCACAGCCCTGTTTGTAAACAGAGCCCTCTTGTTGGTGTACCTGCTGAGTGTTTGTAATTATTTAGGCCTGGTGTGTGTCCACACTCATGCGTGTGTCATAGTAGGCCTAACTGTGAGAAGGGCTCTATTACGTGAGTGGTGTGCTTGTTTGCTTGTGTGACTGTGAAAGGCAGCAGCTTTTCTGACTCACCTGGCTGGCTGAATGAACCGTGAACAAGCGATGGGAGTGTGCAGCGCTCTGGTATCAACACGCATTCCTGAGCCGATCGATAGTCACTGCCACCCCAAGGTTTGGGAGCAGCTGCAGGACAGAAAAAAGCTGCTGATTCATGCTCCACCTCTCAAGCACTGAATGCTCTCTAACATGCTTCGAGTGGGGTTGTCACTCAAGGTGAGGAGCCACTGCATTCCCGGTGACTATGATGACTATTGTACTAGTGAGAGTTGACGTGTCAACATGACGTGTACGTAGGCTGTGACTGTTTCCAGCTGCTGACCCATGCTGTAGTTCATCAGTACCTTTACCCTGCTTTTCTCCCCCTTTGATCGCCATCTTGGGCTTGGGGGACAAAATGTCCTTATCCGAGAGTCCATTGGGATGGACTTGCCCTCATGACATCTCACCCAGTGACCCAGGTCTGTGTCTGCCTGGCTGACCGCACTAGAGGTGCAGATTCGCTAAGGCCATGTGAAGGCCCGAAGAACTGGCTGTCATTTAATTATGAAATTTTGAGAGGGATCAAAACAAGTTTCATTTTACTTCCATTTTAAGTCAAATTCAACTGCTCTGAATTTGTGCTAAAACTAGTCTGACTGTCTGCTCAGAATTGTGGACTTCAAAGCAACTTAAGGCTGATTGACTTCATTGCACAGGGTAAATGAGGATGTTTGAGCAGTTGCACAGACACTAGTGGCTTGGTTTCATAACCCCTACCGTGAGTCCTTGTTGCTTTGGATAAAAGTGTCTGCTAAATAGTTTACTAAATACTTTAACTTTTATCGGGTAATTTATTAGCTTATAGGTTGACAGCTGGTTCCAAAGAAGTGTGTTTGTTACTTAACATTCTCCCGCAGCATGGTCTAGCCGTACCGCTATCCCATCAGTAGCCCATCTCCACAGTTGTTTGTTCTCTTCTCCTCCTCCTGTTGTCCGCTGTTGCTGCAGTAGCTTGTTACTGTCTTGTGGCTCATCACCTGCAAAACTAATCTGTCTCGCCAAGTGGGATTCCATTCAAATTAGGCCAGGCCCCTTGTCTTCACTACTGTTGCCGTGGCGTTTGCCCTGGGAGAGGTGTGACACTAGCTCGCTCCCTGCCTCCCTGACGTCAGACAGTTGGACGGTCGGCACTCTGGTGTGGGGGTGTTGGTGTGGTTACCGTCCGTGTTGGCATTCGCCTCTCCCCTTAGACGTGTCCCCTCCAGCTTCAGCATCATATACAGTAGGACTCTCCCATTCACTCTGAACAGCTACAGAATAACGAGGTTTTCGGAACAGCACAGAAGAGCACAGACTAAACGGGTAAGCGATGATGCTGGTTATGGTTATGGTCCATCTCCTGCTCATTTTACAGGCTTGGGTTTCTGTTGCAGCCACTGTCATAGTAGCTGCCATTATCAGCCGCAGTTCTAATATAACTGTGTGGCTATCTGGTTTCATATCATGAAATGGCCTAATGTTAGCAAGGCTAGTGTTTTTACTTGATGTTACTTGTTGTTTTTACTTGTTAATTAGTTTGGGAGATTAGCTTTGTTTTGTTTCTTTTTTCTGAACGCTATTAATCAAGCAAGCAGAACCTGCTTTGTGTGATCAATTGGTCGTGGCATCAGCCATGGCCAAGGCTGGTGAACTGGAGGTTCTTTCTGATTGAATTACTTTGCTTCCAGCCTGAGGGAAGTCACACGCATCATCTTTTTTTTGTTGTTTTGAGTCTGTGCGTTCCTCCTTGTGAGTCTCTGATTTGTCACCAGCGCTGAGTGTGGTTTTGAATAGCCGAGGTTTCTTCCTTTCCTCCTGTTAGGCATGCCGGTGGGTGTCGTTACATTCTATTTTCATTAGCTTGTGGTTCTGGCAAGTGCAACTGTTGTATCATTGCATGAACAGATACAGTAGTCAACACAGCAGCATGGGGCTCGTGACCCAGGCCATCAGAATTTCTACCGAGGAGGGGGAGGGAGGGCTTCCATATTTGACCTTGAGTTTTAGGCTACAGTATTTGACGTTATGTGGTTTGAGTCCGTCCGTGTGTCTGTTCTGCCTTGGCAGTGACCTTGTGCTTGCTAGCCTCATTTCATGTAACCCATTTTAGGTGACTGATAAGAGCCCCACTGCCACGTCATGGTGCCACAGCCCCCTCTGGTCTGGACCTCCGATAGGGGGTCAGTGTAGCAGTGGTGTGATTACCCCCCCCCCCACCCCCCATCTGAGGAGACCGCTGGAGCAGTGCCTACATCAACCACTCGGGAGGTCACAGGGCAGGCAGTTAGCAGAACGACCCTGAAGGTCGCAAAACCGAAAATTCCTGGAAGTGCGGCCCAGGCGAGCATGAGTTCTGACATTGACCTTTCACCTCAGCTGTTAGTCTTCATGCCAGGAGCCAAATGTTTGAAAAACATTGACTCCAGTGGTTGAGCATCTGCCTGTCTGCCTTCCCTCACCTCAAGTTTGTGTAGGCTAGGCTAGGCTAGGCTAGGCTATCACTTTCACTGGCCTCCAGTTCTCTTCCTCAGAAACCAAAATAGGAACTGTTGATGCACTGCACATGAGAGGCCTCTTCATTATCAGTGTTTTAGTTCCTCCCAGTTCACTTTCTTTGACCTTTGAGTTACCTTTTAAGTTTTTTTTTTTTTTCAATGAAGTCCTCTTGAAAGACACCAGAAACTGAACTTCGACATTCCTCCAGGGACGCTGTGTGTCATTCCACCTGGAGAGGCATCGCGATAAGCCTTATCAGAGAAACCAAGCAAGCAAGCATGCTTTATGCAACATGGCACTTGTTATATAATTAAGACTGTGGTGCAAGGCGCTTGGAGACGGGTGGCTGAAGGTGTGTTTGTGGAGGTCATGGAGGTGTGTCTGTGCCCCTCTGCTGTCCTTTGGGTTCCACCCTTTTGGATCTCTTTGGGCTCCTGAAATCCAAATGAAGCTGGTTTTATTGTTTGCTCATAGGAGGTGCTAATAACTGCAAACCAATGAAACCAAAGTGTGGGAGGCACTGTGACTCAGGGGAATGAACAGAAGGCTAACATGGGATAAACTCGCCACAGTTTTGATGCCTTACAATCTTTTAAACTCCATGCAGCCAGTCAACTGATTCCTTGAATGTGTTGACTGTTAATTTGTTCGACAGTATAAATAAATCCTCCAGAAATTGTATTCTCTATCATCCCTGTTTTCGCTGGAGAAGATTGCAGGTGGAACAAAGCTCTCCACGTTCTGCTCTGACCCCAGTGGTCTATTGGGCTATCAGTGTTTTTCAGTGGGGTGCTGGCGCATGCAGACAAAGCAAATGGTGCTGTGTGCTGAGGCAGGGCTGCTGAAGCCTCAGACAAAGAGGCAAGGCTGGCGTGAAATGAGCCCCAGCAGCCCGTGAGCAGCTCACACAAAGGGGCTCCACTGTGCAGGCCTGTGCTGATGGAGGGCCCCAGCTACAGCACTACAGATGGTGCCATAAAGTCACCCTCCCTTGCACTCTCGCTCTCTCTCTCTTTCTCTCTTTCTCTTTCTGCCTCTTTTCCTCCCTCTTTGTCTCTCCCCCTCTCTCTCTCTCTTTCTCCCCCTTGTATGATTTACTGTCACCAGAACCAGATGGCATCATTCTTCTTCCACATCCATACATTCAAACTAGCTCTTTCTGTTTTGATTTTAATTACATTTCCCCCAGGCAGTGCTTGCTATGAGGCTTGATGTGCCCCCCCCCCAACTCCCCCAGTCTAGTGTGGGTGGTTGATGGAGCAGAGTTCATGGAGCAACATGTCTGGGGCCTTCCCTCACCTCTGCACCTGGGTGCATGGAGAGAGAGATTGAGAGTAGAAGTGAAGGAGTGGTAAAGAGAGAGAGAGAGAGTGAAGGAAAGTTAAAGAAGGAATGAAGAAGCAGACAAACTTGTAACTGAGGAAGAGGGATGCATTGTATGTGCATTGGCCACTTCAGAGTGCTTTCAGATTTTATTGAATATTTAACATGATTACTTGCTGCATTAAACTTGCAATAAATTGAGCTTTTTAATAGTATATTTTCAAAATACCCATGCAAAACAATTATGTTGGTTTAATGTCTGTTGGCCGAACTTGTAATTAAAATGTATTGGATTACTGTAATTGTACAGTCATTTGATTGATTTTTATGCTAATATTGGCACCATGTACTGTCATTCTGAAACAAACTTTTCTGTGTTTGTGTTAATTAGGCTATGTGTGAATATGTTGAACTTAACTAAGGTTTTTAGGGCTCAGAAATAAGGTTCCTCTGGCCCTGCCCTGCAGTATGTAAAGCATGCTTGTTTTAATGTGGGTGTGTGTAAACAGTGTCACACAGATCTTCATCTCGTCTCGTCTCATGTCTGTGTCTGTGTCTGTCTGCAGGTCTCTTTGCTGTGCTGCCCGTGGAGCTCAAGTGGCCAGAGAGGGAGCGGGCGAGGGAGGATGTTTTAGAAGCGCACCGGGGTCTGGCTTTACGCTCTGCATCATGAACAATGACGATGAGTTCTTTGACGCCGTCACAGGTGAGCTCAGACACCTTATCCTATCGCATGGATC
>JASCIP010000173.1:8660177-8670782 GCA_034783695.1 Sardinella gibbosa | reverse complement strand
GGCGAGGCAGCAAAATCGCGTAGCACTGGGGGCAGGCATTTTCCGTAGCTTAGATGCCTGCCTCCATAGCAACGCTATTTTGCTGCCTCGCTAAAACGGCCATAACTCCGTTCAGGTAGCATCGTTTCGGCTCATTTTTTGTTAGCTCGTTGTACTCAACCACTGCTTCCACTGGAATGTAGGTTTGGACATGCTGCCATTCTCCTTTAAAAGTGAAATTTCAGTTAATTACCTGTGTTCATTCCGTTTCGGAGATGGACTTTTAACATGACTCAATGGCAAATATGACGGTGACAAAGTTTACCAGTAAGTGCTGTCTCCAGAAACATTTGTTTTACTAAGCTTTGAGTGCGCCAACAATTGTCTAACAGTTGTCTATGCTGAAGTCCATGAGCAGAGACCCTGATAATATTTTATAGGAAGTTTCGCGAGATTTCGAAGATTCGAAGTGTTTTGGACATGTGTGCAAGAGTGCTGGCGCACTCCCATTGTAAAGGCAAAATTGTCAAAAGATTGCCCTAACTCTGGCTGGGAGCGACATAGAGCTGACAACAGATCTCCCCCGTGTATCCCTTTAATTCTATGACAGCGTCTGCATAGTGCAATTTGGAGTTGTAATACTGTCCCAATCTCATTCGTGCTGCACCAAATTCAGGTGCCAATAGACACAAGAAAAAGATTTACATATTTCATATTTGAAATGGCCATACACAATCAGTCAGTGTCAGTCACCAATCCTCTATACCTGTATCTGAGAGAGCCAACCAATCTTTTCAATGCACTTAAAGGATAAGTACCATTTTCACGATTTGAAACTTATTTCAGGGACAAAATAACGTTATTTACTCAGCCGTTAATACTTTGTTATCACCTATTAGCTAAACAAGCTAATTGAGTGTCTGAAGTATCAGGAAGTAATGTGCCTGGTGGAGCTACGTGATGACATCATCACTTGTTGTTTCGGCCAATTTCATGAATATACAGACCCCGGATGGTGCAAAAAAAGTACTTCTGACTGAAATGGGAATAACACTACCATATCATGACAAATATCTGAGAAATTAACGCATTTACTGACTGCATTTTGGTGCCCAACCATTCTGTTACATGGATACAGGTGATTCCAATAACTCTGCAAAGATATGACTTCACTTGAAAGTGAAACGGCTGAGTAAGTAATGTTATTTTGTCACTGAAATTAATTTCAAATCGCGAAAACGGCACCTATCCTTTAATTCCACTTGGTGTTTCTAAACATCAGGTAGCCTACCCTCAACCATCTCCTCAGTTCCCTACTGTACAGTATATGACAACTTAGGGAAGCACAGCTGTTTTTAATATTCAGACAGCAAAATCGAAGGCCAGTAAGCAAATAACTTCCTTTTTGAGACATACATATTGTAGCCTAATGTGGAATGTTTCTTTTAAAACTGGTTGTTGACGTTTCAATAAAATCTCTTGTAGGCCTTCCCAACCACACTCTGGCTAGGGAAGGCTTCTGTTTGGTCAGCATTGTAAACACCTGTTATCACATCTGTGAAATATGATAACCTCTGACTCCTGAAAACCATTCAGCGTGAACAACAGCACACAGACTTAATAGCTTTTGTATTTTTAGGAACTACTGTTGCTCAGGTGAAAAAGTGGGAAAGTATTCATTGGCTTTCCAAGGGTTTGATTTAATAGTAACTTCAGAGACTGGACAGGGTTTTTCTTAACGTGGAAAACAAAGCACAACAAGCATTGTAGCCTGGTAGATTAGTATTAGGCCTAGCTATTTAAGGGAAGAAGAAAAAGTCAGTCAGATTGTGCCTCACACTTTTGATATTTTCCATAATGCACAGGAGAGGGGAAGAAATCTTTCTAAATTTAGACGCTGTCAGTAGCAGCAAGTGTCTAACATAAAGTCAGTGCCAAAATGAGAATGTTTCAGTGGTGCATTAGACTACCTGCAGTTTGTCCAAGCTGTCATTAGTCTTCATTTTACTCAAGCTAGCTGGCAGCAGCAACTCCACACGCAAAGCCCTCTGAGCAGTAGCTTGGCTCGAAATCATTAACTTAATTTCCTGGGCCTAGAGATTTGAGAGAGAGAGAGAGAGAGAGAGAGAGAGAGAGAATTCAGTATAGGCCTATGCAGTACAATCTGTGCCTGTCATTAAAAAAGATTTCTTGAGAAAGAAATGTTGAGGCTTTGAAGGCGCTGAGCAGGCGTTTAATAATCTGAAAGATGTTAAACCGTAACACTACCCTGATCTTATGGTAGTTCAGTCGCATTTGCCGAATTCGATTGCGGGCCTCTGCAGCCTTCAGCTGACCAACGAGTGCATCCTGGCGCGTCGCACTGCTAGAGTGACAGTTGTTTCTATCTTCAGAGCCCTTTTCTTTGGTAATAGCGGCACAAACTCTCTGATTTGCTAGTACCATGCTGCGCTGGGCCTCTTTAGAAGGTTCCATATATGCCTGGTACCGCGCCCGTTGTTGTGGGCACATCTTGTTCAAGTCCATTTCTGTAGAGCTGCTTTGATTTTTCCTGCGGCCTGTACTTGATGCCATTTGTTACAGTTCCCCGGAGTGTCTGTTATGAAAAATGCAACACTGCGTTGGTTAGCAAAGTAACATTAATGTTTCCAAACTCCTCTGACTTGTCCGCCTGAAAAGGTAAGTGTTACCGTCCACTGCAGATGTCTGTGAAGTTTGTTTCCTGACTTCCGAATGAGAGTAAGTGTGATTTCTGTCCAGCTACTAGCAGAGCTTTCCATTCGCAGCCTGCTGTTTTTCGTTGCTATGGTTATTGACGCAGCCACGGCATTAATCTGGGTCCGGTTTCTTCTTAGTGCGCTGCGCCAAAGATTCTTAAATATTGACAAGAGCTCCTTCTAAACTCTCTGGCTGCGCTATGTAAAATCTTACCGAAGTTGTCCTAAGTGTGTTCCCCGAACTATTTCTTTAAAGTCTCCTTCACTAAGTTGTTCACTATATCTAATGAGGCTGAATCCACATTTCTGGCATAAATTGTTGTCATTTGCGCCTTTTTGAGCATTTGTGAGACTTTTTTTCTGGGGCAGCCAGGAGGCAGGTGTCAACAAAAAAATAGGCAAAGACAAAATACAATTAGGCTAGTGCAGTAATAGGCTATGACGTGCTGTGTAATATGTTTGCATTTTTAAGAGATTCATAAGCAAAGCAAATTCGTTTAATTTTCCTATTTATGAAATAAAACAAAAATAGCCTAAAATGCAACATGCATATCCTCTGGTGCAGAAGCCCAAGTCCTGAGACCAGTAGCCTATGACTTAGTAGGCTATATGACTGAGTAGGGACTTTCATGCAGAGATTTTAGATAAATAAATTGCCATAAGTCTATGCAGTGAGTGGGTGTGGGTGGATTATTGTTTGATCATTCCCATAGGCTACCCAGTAAGGACAAGGAATGATTATCATTTAATTGACCCTCGCTTGAATGACCTGGCCTATTGACGTGGCTGTTGTAAAATGTTCAATTAGAGCAGGTTGGCCAAATTAAGGCCCGAGGGCCAATTGTGGCCCCCCGCTCTCTTTCATCCTTTCAAGATGTAGGCTAATATTGTTACATTAATCTATTACATCTCCATTACACATCATGGTTCGGTAGTTGGTGTGTCATGTTTGTCAATAATATCATTAAACCAAAGATCACCCTCTCTGATTAAACAGTGTAGCCTAACATAAGACTGCCTGCAGTCGCTCTTTCACTTGAAACCGGTAACAAACTAGATTCTTAATTTTCTATTGGCCGTTTGGCATCTTAGATTTTTCAGTGTGCAGTTTGCAAACAGAAAAGTTTGGCCACCCCTGAGTTAGAGCATTCATAGTTTTTTTGTTTTGTTTTGACTGATAGTGGTTACCATAGTGTTATACCCAGAGCCATATAAAGGGGCTTTATATGGCTCTAGGTATACCATAGTATAATAAATATTAGCCTCGCCTAGGCTGTTCTTTTTTCATTTTTCATCACATAGCCTATTGTTTATTCTCTCAGTCACTTTTTTGAGATCTTCACTGTAATGATGTTCAGATTAATTGTTAATAGGCTACTTTATAGATTGTGTGTTTTTATTGTTAGACAGAATAGCCCACTTAATTTGAATACAAGTAATATATATATATATAATACAAATGAATACAAATAAATATATATAAAATAGGCTTACTCATAGTTAAAAGTGTTGAATTCATTATTGTTCAGCATGAATTCTTTGTGCACATTCCATATGCACCTGAGACCAAAATGAGAAATTTTGTGCTTGGTGCCATCTATTGGTAATGCAATGTCACTACATTTTATGACAATTCTATGAATTCCTGATAATGTTCAGGGTTTCTGTGTGAATCACTGTCTGGCTTTTGAGATTCCTCATAACATTTATTTAGAGAAGGAACACAGTGTCTCCTTCCCCATAAAACCAATCCTTGAATTAAATAATAAGAATAATAACCTTGGCCTATTATGTCACATTGAGTGGAGATTTGAAAATAAATGAATAAATAAATTGACCACTGGAGTGAATAACCACAGAATTACAAAGTCAGCAGGCTTGACTTCAGATATTTGTTCACAATAAGTCTGAGATACAGTATGGTCTGAGTAGAAGCAAGGACAAAGTGAATGTGTCTGTGCTGAAAGATACAGTAGCCCTGTTTTGTTCAAGTGAATATCAGACAGAGTGATGTAATAGAAAAAGTAAAAACAAAAAGAAGAAAGGAAAATTGTTTTATAGGTTGACTTATGTAAAGTTTGTGTACAGTGTGTGCAATTTTCACATTCTCAGTCTATCGGAAATGAATACCTTTAAGCCAGGGGTGGGCAATTATTTTTTCCACAGGGCCACATGAGAAACAGAAAATATTGTGGAGAGCCAAATTCAATTCTGCGTAAAATTAGCATCAGTCAGGTTTTCGTATTTTTCTGCGTGTTTTATGTGGTAATGTCAACGAAATTGTAATCCTTAAACACAGCAACCTGCTCTCTACAAACCAAACAAGCAACTTTATCCACAACTTCAGTAAATAAATATTTAGCAGTCTATGTTTTGTTGAAATCCCTGCATTCGGCATCTACCTTTCTTTTTTCAGCATGAGCTGAAGCACCTGCTTGTGTCGATATACTTTAAAATAAAAGCAATGCAGCTTTAGTCCAAGCATGATCTAAGCACCAACTACCAAGCACCAATCAAGGGGCCTGATAGAGTCAACCAAAGGGCCGCATACGGCCCCCGGGCAGCACTTTGCCCAGGCCTTTAAGCCCTACTTTAGAAGTCAAATAACACAATAATGCTGTCATTGTCATATGCTGTCCCAAGCTATTCAAATCAGTGCCTAGCTACTGCATTGACTGACGGCACCATGACAGCTGAATAATATGGCATTAAGTTGTACTGTAGCCAACATTCAGACATTGTCAAATATCCTCTCCACTCATGACTCGGCTCAAGTAATGTGAAATCAGTCGTTAAAAGACAAGTTAGAAGCTGGCTAAGGAAAGGTTGAACTGCTTGGTACATTTCTGCTAGTGGTTCCAAGGTGAAGCCCATTACTCTGTCTTTGGTTGACAGGTTGTAATCATTTTAGTTTTGCCAATAAAGCAAAGTCTGTCTTGTGCTCAGCAGATGAGAGGATACCTGCTGTATCTTCATTCCCACTCTGTAATTGTGCTCACAGTGCTGCTATACTCCCTGTTTTACATGCCAGTGTGTCCCTACACTCTCTTGCCCTCCCCGTGTGGGCACTTACAGTCCAAGTCTAGCCTATTTTCTCTCATTGGGCATTCCTTCTCTCATCGCTCATTTCTGTGTGTGTGTGTGTGTGTGTGTGTGTGTCTCCCTCTCTCTCTCTCTCTCTCTCTCTCTCTGGGAATGCCTTGCTGTTAATGAAGCGTAGTGCATGGCTTTAATTGGTACACTACTGCACGGTGCCCAGGGCAGCAGTCAATGACTTCTGGGCTGCCCATGTGTTTAACATCGATCTCCTGCAGGAGTACAAAGTTCAGTGTCTTTGTCAATACTGCATCCTGTAGCTGACAGCTGATGTCTCCATTTTGTCTCTGTTGTTTTGTTTGTCTATCATGCATGCCATGTGTCAACCCGCGTCATTCCCCTAATTGCACAGTATGCTTGTGTTCTTTTTGAATGTGTGTGTGTGTGTGTGTGTGTGTGTGTGCGCGTGCGTGTGTGTGTGCATGTTTGTGTGGTAAGGTTTCTCTGTCAATAAAAGGAGAAAACCGTAAAAGGCAGAATGTGATTCCTGTCACCAGTGACATACAGTACTAGAGCTTGTTGAAAGCAGCTCAACACATAAGAGTGTTCAGACTGTAATGGAAGGCAGGAAGAGGATGAAACATGCCTCTTTGTCATTAAAGAAAAGAAATCAGGAAAAAACATCTGGAAATGAATTTATTATGCTTGACAAACAATTCTAAAATGAAAAGAAATTAATTGCATCAATGCAAAACAGCTGAACAACTGGACACTAATACCACTTGATCAGTGGTCGCAGTATCCTAAATGTCTTGCCGATTATCTTCAGGAGCCAACTGAAAACAGCTAGAATTGAATATTGGAACACTGGGATGCATGTGCTTGTAGACATCTGATCCATTTAATAAAGGATAGTGTGAAAAGGTGGTCCCTGAGTAGACAAAAATAGATTATGTTCAGGTCAAAATCAAATGACACCTAAAAAACAAACACATAAATACAATATACTGAGATCAATGTGCAAAACTGCAAACATGCTTTCTTTTTAAAACATCATTCAAAAGATGCAATTCAACTCGGTTTTTCAATACTAATCATGAATTGTCAATGTATTGTATAATATTCTTGATGAATATCTTGCAGTGTCATGTGTACTGCATTCTGACAGAATTAGGCAGAAATGATGGAGGAAAAATCATCTCGAGTATAGGAGTTCAATGAAACTGTCTACGGTGCAGTTTTTGACCTTTGACCTATGCGTGATTGACGCCAATTTTGACAATGTTCCACCACTTTTCTAGACAATTAGTATGTGATACGGGAGGGTTTCAGGAATGTAATACAACAAAAATCATTTCTGGTGCAATTACTTCTAGGTTGGGTGTTTTTTGTCACAGATTGCTTGGACTAAAAGTGCTAAAAGTACAGCAGCCAATGAATGCTGCACGAAATGAGTATAACAACTGTTTTCAGCTGTGCACATTCATTACACTGTAATAGTAACTACAGTATTGCCATTGTCCAGGATTTTAAAACCCAGTCTTGTATGCAGGGCAGGAGCAAAAGGTAGTTTTTTTTAAGTTATCCATAATATTTGTTATACATGATGTGAAATGTTTTGCTCAAATTTGAAGTTATTAAAAATAGATGCATGATGACACAAACTACAGCAGCATGATCTGAAGAAATAACAACAAAAAAAACAAAAAACAAATTGAGAGGCTAGGACTCAGCAGTAGACCTAGAAGATATGTGACCCCTCCTCTATTGATTCTCTGATGGCAATACACTGAAGGAGGTCCAATCTGTAACCGGCATCCTCCCTAAAAGAGAGAGTTTAGTTACTGGCTAACTGTTCAAAATACATACATTTTTTTCTGACTGTGAAAAGCATATCCCTTATGACTGAAGCTGCACATACTGCTGTTTGATTGAAAGGAGTAGGCTTAGAAACAGTGCTCTCCATCTCCATTGACCAAAACGTCCATCTCATCTGGACTGGTTGAATGACTGCATCCTAAAAGCGGGGTAAAAATGTTCCAAAACCATGATTGAACCACAATTACTATTTTGTTGAATGTTTTATGATGATTCTTGTAACATTTGATTCACATGCAGAAATCCTGTCTAACAACACGGTCTCGTCTCGTGAATCTGACTTCTGAGTTGGCCTGAGCCTAATTGAAATTGACACCTGATTCTACAAAATGATCATGTTTGATGTGGTTATCACAGTTAGGAGTCTTCTTCTGTGTTGGAGCATGTAGCACCTACAGCTTATAGACAAGGGTGTTCACAATTTATTAAGTAGTTGTTGTTTTTTTGTCTTTCATTTCTGATTGCTGGCTGACATACAGGGATGATATATATGTAGGGAGGCTTAGTGCAATGTGCAAAATGAATGCACTGACATTTTGTCTTTTGTAGATGCCATTAAACTGTATTTTTCTGTCCCTGTTCCTGTATACTGTATTTGTTCTTACTAGTTGTGTCTAATGTACAGTAATGAAACAGTTGGTACGTGGAGGTTCCCAGTCATGTCAGTTCTTAACAGCAGTCTCTGACTGCAGTCATGCAACACATATCAAGCAGCCTGTAAAAACACTTACAGCGAGAGAGGAGTTCATGCAAGTTATGGTCTTGGTCTCGTCTCGACTTTGTCTTGGTCTTGTCTTGGTCTCAATACCCACTGGTCTTGGTATTGTCTTTGTCTTGGTTTAGATGGTCTTGACTACAAGTCTTCTAATGAGCAGCATCAAGTGAGGAGAAAGGGCAACTGACCCATGGCCAGCACCTTTTACCCTTTGTCTGTCACTGGGACACGCACTGTAGAGAGTGTTTCCAGTTTAATATAGTAGGCTAATGATAATTCATCAACATCTCTGTAATATTTGTAATATGTTCTGACACATACTGCATATGAACACACAAGAAAATACTGATGAGTACCAGAATCTTTGTGAAAAATCAATGTCTTCATAAGAGCATCTAATGAATGAGGCGTCCCAATGTTCTTGGATTTGTAGACTATCTTCAGACAGGCTGGCAACACAGTATTTTTGGCACAAGGACCCTGAGTCAATAAATTGTGAGAAGATCCTATAACAATAAAAAAAAAACAGCAACTGAGATCATTGCTCAGATGAAAATTTCTAACCTATGAAAGATGATTATGAGTTGTGGAATGATCTGTTTCTAAAGTTAGGGCCGACATTTGATACTCGTTTTAGATTGCAGTCCATAAACATCAAGTGACTCATGGGGGGGGGGGGGGTAGTTCTGTAATAGCTTCATTTCTGTGACTGTTTTCAACAAAGTAAAGCATCATCCTTGTGCCTCTGCACTGGGAAAGACAGGGTATTTGTCTAGAGAAAGCCCCCGCCTGCTTCCATCCCAAAAAGTTGAAACTGACAAATGTGGACAGGCATGACGCAATGCGGCACAATATTCTGACATTATTTGGACAGAAGCATTCGTTAGGGTCCTTGTATGTCAGGACAATACGAAGAGGCACAGACTGAAAGAGATGGGGAGAGAGAAAGAAGGAAGGTGAGAGAGATAAAAGAGAGAGAGACGAAATGAGAGGATAAATCTGATCATGGGGGACAAAGAAGAATGACAGACAACCTTTTGTTAACTGTCTCTCAAACAACTTCTCTGGTGCACTAAGAAAGACTCACCGAAATCCACACCACTTCCATTACCAAGTGAAGGGATATAGACAGGATGGAAATCTAAAAATAACTGCCAAAATAGGCCTACTCCATACCTTTTAGCCTCTCTGTGTTTCTTCAGCCATGTCAGCCCATGTGTGATTTATCACCTCTTTTGTCCAAGGGGCTGCTGGTGAGGGGGCTGTTTTGCTGCCTGGAATGACTGTAGGCACACCAAGGGGCAGCTTGGAGAAGCACTTGAGCTATATATGGATACGGAAATAGTGCAGACTAAAAGCAAATGGTGGTGACAAATATTTTCAGCTCAGCCAAAACAGAACTCAGCAGTCAGCCACATTAAAAAATGAAACAAAACAAAACAAAACAAAACACAAAAGAAAGAACCTCTTCAGTCCATTTACCAAACCCATTAACTTAATGGACTTAAACCAGTTGTCAATTATCTATATAAATGTATATAATTATCAATATAAAATGTATTTGATATGTTAACATGGATAAAGACCATAAAAATGAGGCTTTACAGAGAGAGGTGGTGGTCACAGATAATAAACATACTGTACAAACCGAATACAAATGACAAATAAAACGTAAAAGAAAGTCCATAGGTCATTAGCACAGTGCCTACAGGCAAAGGGGAACTGTATCATGGTGATGTTAAAGGCATGGCTGTCACATTATAGATCATTACTATTAACTTTACCAACTATTAACAACTTTACAAGATGGATATACTGGACACTTTTCACATAAAATCAGTAGTCTTGCAATTTATTAGGACAACAGTGTAAATCTCGAGAATGGTTTACATGGTAAAATGATTAAAACAAAAATATATGAATTTCTTTCATGCATATTAAAAATAGCCTAATATTGTGATGAATTGTAGCAAAAATTGAGAATGGTCCATTGCTCTTAGCCTAAATTTACTGTACATGAAAAGAGCTTTGGCCAAATGACGAGATGGTGTTGTAATCCACAGTATAGGAGTTCTAGAAATTACTTGACTTGAGTCTGGGAACTGATTAAAAAAGTAGAAATTAAATATGCTACTTCTTCACCCCTTTCCAAAGAGGCATATCATTTTGAAACAGTGATGGCAGCTGAGTAACTGATTGGATGAAGTCTCCATCAGCTGTGATGCACGGATTATGAACCGTTAGCAGCACCGGCGGCGGCGGCGGCGGGGGGGGAGTAAT
>JASCIP010000173.1:8189756-8201457 GCA_034783695.1 Sardinella gibbosa | reverse complement strand
GGCTTCATTTTTTTATTTCATTCTTGTCATGTTTTCATCTTTGTTTTTATATACTGTATATATATAATATTAAATAAAATCTGCTTTACCTTGTCATTCACAGCGTTCTGGTGTGCAAATTCTGGTTTTGCTTCGTCCATAAAAAGTTTGGATTTCCTTGAGGTTTTTGGCAGGAATATGGAAGAGTCTTTGTAGTTTATCTTTATCTTCATTGGTAAAGTTCATCATCAAGATGCTCCATTTGTAGAGGCATGCCTAGTTCTGAGAATGGAGGGTTGAGTCTTGTGGAAGACCTCTGTACTCTCTGTGGGGAACCAATGGCTGTTTCAAAGTCAGTTGAGTAGGTTGATCTAACAGTGACCTTCAGTTGAGTTGGTTCCAGACTGCAATAATCTCACCAGTCGCAGTTCATCAGTCCAAGAGGCGAGGGACACAGTCTAAGCCCTTTTGTAAAGGTTCCAATATTTGGACATAACCACAGAAATGTGCATTGTGTCTATATGTCATCTGCACAGTTGTGTCTCCTGGATCCGCTTTGATTGGTGCAAATGAGCCTGATCAGCCAAAGATTGCCCCCCCCACCCCCACCCCCACCCCCCACAGACACACACACACAGACCCACAAACACACAACCACTGTTGGATTGAATACTTATGGATCTAACACTTCCATTCCACTGTGGCTCAAACACAGGCATACAGCCTAAGGGAATGGTAATGTTAAGCTATTAGGGTCCAACCATGACCTTTGACCCATGTATTACAGACCATATCAGGAAAATTAGCTGCACTATAATCACAGTCACAGTTGCCGTACATCTGGACTATCTTAATGTTTTCTAAATGGTCATAGGCCTACTTGTATCAAAATAAATAATAACAAGGTTGGTGAATTATGGGGTTAACTGCAAATTTCTGTTTTGTTGTTAACTTTCAGTTTAATTTAATCTCGAGTGAACGTGTATCCAAGCCAAAGTATCAGGCAACAAAGTTTTTTTTTGTATTTTGCAGAGCCAGATGCCATGGTTGCGAACGTAAAGGACAACCGTAGGGGTGCTGGGTCATTTGACGGGCTAAATTGCTACTTTGTTAGGCCATTGAGTTGGCTCCCGTGGAGAGGAGGAGGATGAACCGTGAAACTAGGAACGAATTGTTTAACTGGCTCGACTCAGCGTGGCATATGGTGCTGCTTGCCAACTACATGCTGACACCAACAAATTGTCGATTTCATACCAATTTTCAGGTATCTATACACACTATTTACCACACACGAAGCGCATTGGGGACATGAAGCTCCCTATACTCTTACAACAGTCAAAATAGCCAAGTATATCCTTGGGATGACTCAAATCTGCACATCCACACTGTATAAAAGGATTTGAAATGCTTGCTTGAAAAATATATGGAAACTCGTTGCCGCAAGCAAGTTAAGTAACCATAACTTCCCTCTTTCAAGTTTTGGTTAAGATAACTTGAAAGAGACAAGTTGTCTTTACTTGGTTCATTTGAGGCAACGAGTTTTCACACATTTTTTAAGTAAGCATTACAAATCCGTTTTTTACAGTGCACAGGCTTAGTTTTACGCACGCACTCATTATTTGTATTTATTCATTTGTTGTTGTTGTTTTTGCTGTTTTAGTTATTGTATTATTTTATATCGCTGGTCTAAAAACTCGTCCTCAAGTGTCACTTGCGGGATATGATTCTGTCACGATTTAAGCTCTTGCCACACATTTTGTTGCCTTTTACAAAATACTTAACGTAAAGTTTCATTCTCTTACTTTGCCTATACATCTGGCGTCTCCCGTGAAAGCGCTGTCTTGCCTCTTTGTACACTGAACTATAGGCACCAGCAAGCACATTCAGTCTCAGGCAGTGGGCATATTTCTGCAGTCCAAAAATATGGAGCGAGGCAAATCGGAGGCACGCCTCCTGGCTTTTGAGATGTACACTCCAATTTTCCACTTTTGGGTATAAAAGAAATGCCATGGGAAACCTGCTACGGCAGTTGCACACAAATAGGGCTATTCTCCTGCAGACCTCGCAGCATCGTTGAATAATTTTGATTTAACCTGGAATTAAGAAAAGTCAGCTCAGACAATCTCCTGTAACAGGTGCTTGTTCTGTCTGCCAGAAAGCCGAAATGTAAACATAACGCACACCAATACAACCCCACGTATTTGAAGTGGCCCTTTACTGGATCTAAAAGTCAGCCAAAGAAATGAATTTCTTCAATGTTAATTTACAATGAGCAATTAGAGCACACACTACCCATCGACACCAAAATAAATACATGAAAAATAACTTGAAATTGAAATGTTTATCTCGACTCTTGAGCATGAAAGCTTATTTTGAAACGTTTAACATTTGACCAGTTTACAGCCATGCAAACCGCTAAACATTGTGGCTGAAAGGTAGCTTAGGCCTATTTACTGAGGTTCTTTCCATCTAGTCATCAAGTCAACTATTTTCGTTGTAGGCAAAGGGATGGTGTACAAAAGTTGCTATTTCTTTCTTATACAAATGCTTTTCAAGTTGCGCGGGATAAATGGCAGATGTTTTGCAATTCAAGGCGCATCAATGCTCAGGCGAAATGCTTGCGAGACAATGTGGGGACTTTTCTTTTGTAAGGCTCTTGTGTCTCTCAGTGAAGTGGGCAACAAAAGATCCATCCTTCAGCCACTTATAAAGTTACTTTCCTCGAGTTCATTTCGGGCCTTGAGAAAACTCAAAGCGATGTTAATGCGGACCTTTGAGCCTTTCAGTTCGTAACCCCTCTGCACATAGCCAAACACAGTCCATTGTACGCCCGGACATAAGTAAAGACCCTTAAATAAGCAGTGGACTACTCTATAGAAATTCATGATAGAACATGTTTGATCAGGACTGTGCCAATAGGGCCGTCGCGTGGCTTTACCTATGCTGTTGTAAATTTTAAAAATAAGACAGGTAGTTAAGATGGCGTCTTTGTTTTAAAAATTAATAATATCTGCCCATATTTCTCTTTAAGGTCGTGTCTACCTTTATTGAATGCTCCACCGAATACTTTTGAGGCGGTTCTCCGATTTGTTTCGCTCTCGGGTGACCTATTCCCTCACCCGTTTACTTGAGTCTTTCAGGGAACTCTCCCCTCATTAACTAGTCTATACCAGCATTTCACAGATTTTAAACGCTGCTGTGCGCTTGGCTATCTTTGGAATTTAGGCTATTTAAACGGTTAAACTCGTTCATCTGTGCCACATACTAAAGTACAGTGTCTTCTAAATGTCAGCTGATGGGAAGTCGAACTTATTGCCGCAGCGTCTCCATACCATACGGCTTAAACCATTTTATGACCATTTTCAGCTGTGCGTATAGCATCTTTACGCGCGCGATTCACTCCACATGACGCATGTTCACCTGTCCGTTGTTATTGCTATTCACGTGGTAATATGTACCAGATTTGTTCTGAATAAAAAGAAGAAGTTTATTGCGGGTAATTGTATAATTGCCTCACTAATTGTTGTTAACAAGTCATAGAATAACCTAATTATTACAGCACCCCATTCTGAATCTCCTTAGCTGAGTATCCATAACAAAGGCGCGCTGAGGTTAATGAGTTACCCGAGGAGACGAAAGTGAAAGTGGAAAGAAAAGACCGACAAGGCTTTTGATAAACATAGTCTCCACTTGTTTTTCCTTGCGAGGAATTATCATGTCAAGTTGGGTCCTTCAGCCCCTGGTAGCTGTGTTAATGAAGGTTATTTGAATAAAAAGGAAACACGTTAAGATCATATAGCTAGCCTGAGGTACCCCGAAAGAAATCTCAGTTGCTACATCACTAGGCCACAGAAATCTTTACTAATTAAACAGCTATGTTTATAACTATGTTCATTGCTATGTACAATATGCCAGTTAGAGGGTTGAAGCATCGTGCATTAATTTATTGGTGCATTGCTGATGTTCAGAAGTCTCCATGCTGAAAACAGGCGGACTAACACGGAACGTGTTACATTTGAGCGTGAAAACGGGCTCATAATGCCAGCAACAAAGGAGGGTGCCGCTTTCACACAGCCCTGGACCTCTGTCCGATTTCATACTCTGAAGTTTGGTGTTGCACCAATTTTGCGGTGCATTACATGCAATTTTGTGTAAAGTAGAGCCATATAAAAGGCAGCGTGGAATACCCAAATTAGCGTGCCATGTTAACAAATCTGCATGCTTAATTGGAATACATCTATTGTGTTTTGTTTTCAACATGCATGTGTAATATAGGTATCAGGAATTTAATCTAAGTAAAGCTTATTCAGACATAAAGAGTTTGGCTGTTTAAAAGGTGTTTTATGCAAGATGGAGTGAGAGCAATTAGTCAAGCACTTACCTTGTTACTTACCGCTCAATTGCGCATCGATTGAAGTCCTGTTGAGCAAGAGTCTGGATGTTTATTCAAGCATTTTATTTTACATCTGAGAATCTTTTCCAGTTGTGTGTTATGTATGTTAGCCCAATTAAAGTTATTGAATTTAACTAACAATGTTAACTGTGCTTGGCTGTTATTGTGTCACGAGGTTTTGACATAGCATTGGTTAGATTTACTATGTTTAGATTTCAAGTTTCCTCTCTCAATGAGTCTCCCTTCGACTTAGCAGTTCACAACAATACTGGATTGAGCTTCAAAAGGGGGGAGATCTTTGATTTGCCCATTTTTGTGAGACACATAAAGGGGCTAAAGAATGGATCAATGGCCAGCCTTTGCACATATATACTGAGCGCCTTTCTTTCCAATGTGGACTCCTCAGTGAACACTGTGAGATGTAAATGTGAGAGCCTCTTGCGCTCTCTTTTCCACGCCATTTGCGCGGCTGGCCACAGCCCCTATCTAAACACTCTCATTGTGTGTGTTTGCCTGCTCCGGGCTGGGCAACTTTAAACGTGGCCTGTGGGACGGCATCCAGCTTGTCGCGTGTCCTCTCGCATGCACACATAAATGGCAGACGAATCACCATTCCCTTCAAACTTTATAACCCTGTACATGGATTGTCTTTAAAGTGTACAATAGTTCAACATAAGTTCGGAACAAAACATAAAAATGTTATCTTTTTTAACGATTCTTCTATTTTATAGACCAACAGATATGGAATTGCTCATTCTTATTGAGACATGGCTTGTAATGCGCAATGCGAAAACTTCACTGGTGGCCATTTAGTTGGACTTTCCCAGGATGCAGTCCTTTGACAGAAAAGTGTGGAAAATCGAGAAACAAGGGCCCCAGAGAGAGGCGTTCCATCGATTCTCCTCGGTCCGCGCTCAACCTGCTGGATGTAGCATAGACAGGCGCAGGCTATATTTGATTCAGAACGATAAAAGGAATAGCCTAACATCGGCATTTTTCGATGCGTCTTGACTTTTTCTGAAGAGCTAAGCCTCATGAAATATACTGTAGTTATGTTACTTAAATATAATCCGTAAGTCTATACAAGTGTTTGGCTCTGAGCCCATCCAGGCTCTTATTACCAGAAAATCGCAAAACTGTGACGACATGTGCGGAATTACCACGGTGCTGCCTTTGGGCCTGTGGCGTGAAACCTAAAAAGAAAAGAATGAATAGGCAATGCTGGTACATGCTCTACAACGAAGAAACGGACTATTTGTAGCATTATTTCCCATTTTATGGATATTCTGTACGCTTCCCTTTGCCCTGTACAATATCACCTCACACGTTGCGCGGTTGTTCTGCCAGTTGGCGTAGGCCTACTAGTCCATAGATTGACTATTAACTGCACTCAAACTATTTATCCATATTTTATTTATTATTTTGAAACAATGAGCCATTTTTATAATGCTTTAGCAACAGTCATATCCAGCGATGGAGTAATAGCCTACTTTACTTTACTCCGCGACTCTATCCCCACAATTCAATCTATTTTAGAGGAAAAAACAAGTAGCCTACAACAAGAGTGGTAAAATAAATGGCGGTTTTGGAAAATTAGACTTCTGTTGCGGTATAGCACACAACAGAAGAAATAATTGTGTATTTAAACTCACATCAGATGTAGCCTACATCAAACTACAGACACAATTTGACATTCAATACACGTGTTAATGTAACGACTATTTTTGTTTGCTTGTGATCCAAGTGATGTTTGAAGTTAGCAGTTTCCATCAAGGAGAAAAAAAGCAGTCCTTGTTCTCTGTTTGGCGCTCCCCTATTGTAATGTAAAGTGACCGTCACTATAAATACCTCAGTGAGAACGAGATTCCATCACTCTTCCTGAGGACTCCTTAGAGCGCGCATCAGTCTTCACACAAGGAACAATTTGACCTTTGCAATGGTTGCAGCAGCAGACACAGAGAAGACCAAAGTCTTCAGTGGAAAGAAGGTGAGGAGGCTCATTGCTACATTTTCTTAATACCCCAGAGGCTGAATACGCTGTCCTTAAATAGTAAAGGTTGTATAATACTCGACCCGATACAGTTTCTAACCGTTTTTTCTCTCTTTTGTCAACTTCCAGGTTTCCAAGCCACTGATGGAGAAGAAGAGAAGAGCCCGTATTAACAAATGTCTTGATCAGTTAAAGACCTTGCTGGAAACCTGCTACTCAAACAACGTAAGTCTGTAGAGATGGTAGAGAGCATAAAACTACCATTTTGTTCTCAATTTCGCGAAACTAACGTGAAATATTTGGGTTCTTATAGATTCGTAAACGGAAGCTTGAAAAGGCCGATATACTGGAACTTACGGTCCGGCATCTGAGGCATCTGCAGAAAACCCGCAGTGGTAAGTTTTGTTTTATTGAAAATATTTTTTATATCTAAAGAAAGCCTTTCAATCCCCTCCAGGGATAGTTTGCATTTGCAAGTGTAAATAATGTACTGAAGTTTTGAATCTCTATGTTCTACAGGTTCCACTGTGCACTCTGATTGTTCCGACTACCAAGCAGGCTTTCGTAATTGCTTGGCAGGAGTGAACCAGTATTTAGTGATGACTGATATTGGCGGGAGCAACCGATCCGACATGCTTGCGCAGCTCACCAGACGTTTTGTTCGCCCTGGCGCGCTTAGTGAAGATTTCAGGACCGTGGACAGCGACTCTGGGAATGGACAGTCAGCAGATCTTGCGCGGAGACTGTCAGCAGGCGTTGCTCTGCAAGTTAGTCCTGCTTTGTCAAGCGGCGTTAGAATTCAGACAGCCATCAAGAAAAAACATGGAATGTCGGTGAAAACGATGCAGTTACCAGGCAAAGTCCATTTTCCTGGAGCCTCAGTTGGAGTGACAGCTACTGGAAAACACAAGGAAAATTGTGCCGCTGCTTACTCCTTCAGAGACAGTACCTCCACTGACGGACAACATCATGATCAATATGTTATGATCAGTCCAGACTCTTACTGGCGGCCCTGGTGACATATTCGCTGCCGGATTTGACTAAATACACAATTAGGTTGTTTTAGAGCCTATAGAACTATTTTATTATAATTTGCACAATGTATATTTTATCAAATGCAACGCACTGTACTTTTGTAAGATACTTCTATTTTTTTAATAAAATACTGAAATTGCAAGTTATTATGACTGATTATTACACGGCTATTTATGATGACTTCTACATCTCAAGCACACTCTGTATTTTGTGTACTATTTAGAAGAGATAGGCTATCCACAACGAAATGAGGGATAAACCGACTTTTCCAAAAAACCAACTGGACTGCAAATCACTGAAACACGAATCTTAAATGCAACAGTCATCAACAAATTTGTGAACTTTAATGGGCCTATCATCTCATGCTCATTTGTGTGTCAGTAGGCCTATGTCTGAGCGAGAGTCTGCTACGGGCTTACACACAGAAGTTATGGAAGAGAATGCAGGGGTGCGGGATAGGTGGTCCCCCTGGTTCGAGCGCAATTTCACTTTCAAATATCGATAACTCAAATAAATAATAATTCAAGAGACTTCAAGCCTACAGCAAATGGTAAAATTGTGTAGGCCTACACCTAGAATTACTTTCAAGGCCATTCCATTCAAAATAATCACAATGGCGGTCTATTTCACTCTCATGCAATTTTTCAAGCAGTAGTGAAATTATTGAAAAGATGCAAAAGTAGGCTAGTCTCTACACTACCACTCGTTTGGCAGTGTAATTTTTTTCTGAGAGCCAAGTTAACACCAACAGACTAGAAAAAGGTACCCTGTATCGGCTGCCGGGTAAAGGACCAGTTCCTAGACCTACTCATTATTCGATGCGTGTCAGCCTATGGCTATGTCGCTTGGAGTGCAAAGATAGGGGGGCATAGGACTGGCAGCAAAATGAGCTCACATTTCTCCTTAATGTTTCAAGCTGCTACAGTAGGCCTAAGTGTGAAAGTGTGCGAGTGCGAATCTAACCACGGGAAATCAAGAAAAGTTGGAAACGGTACGGAAATAAAGTAGCCCACAAATAAAGTAAATTTCATACAATGTGAATATTGAGGCTGACTGCAGCTTAACAATGTTGATATGTAAACCCGACATTTTCATTCCTCATGATTAAGCAACTTGCTAAAGTTGCTATGGTAGGCTATTGAAGTGATTTTATTGCAACCTGAATAGAGATTGACGTCTTACTGTTGCATGCTCTTTAGAGACTGGTTGCAGTATGGAAGTATGTCGTTCTTGTGCTATAAAATCTGCTGCATTTTAGTGGGAATAGAGGATGGCACCTTGCGGCGAGGAGAATTGGTGACACGCCCTCGCCTTTTCATGGCGCATTCACGACCGCAGCACGCTGGGGGCGGTGAAAGAGAGCGTGGACCTGCCAAGGAAGAGGGTGCCTCACGAGCTATGCAAGCCCAACTCTGAATATCCTGCTTCACTTTTTTTTTAATGTGCAAAACGAGTTCCTTTGCCCTTCCTCTACTTCCGAGCCAAACTATGGGGTTTGGAGTCATAGCCTAATGCCCGGACCGGTGAATATTCAGTAGCCAAGGAAGGACATATCGGTTTATTGATGCTGTTGAATGGAAACGCCAAAGTAACAGCCTTTACAATGACAGTAATTTACAATACAAATGATGCATATTTTGTTGTGTTTCCTTCTACACTTGTAGTTTGTAGATATATTAAATATCATGCTGCCAAGCACATAGGCTACTCATTGAAACGTTCAAATAATTCCTACGGACTCAGTAACCAGCCAGGACAGAGCCACAATGGCAACGCAGCCGGGTTGAAAAAGCAAGAAAAGAGAAGAGTAGGCCTATTTAATTTGCATTAGACTGTGTCTAGTCGAGCGCTCTAAAAGCTAGACTTGCTTCGCTACAAAATGCGCCAGTGTTCGTCTGCACTCTTCTTATAAGTTCAGGACAATGGACCAAGCCAGTCGTTTTGCTACCGTTGATGTTAGTTCTGTCCAACAGGTGTGTGCTGGGTGACCATGTTGGTCACGCATTAGTCTTGTATTTAAAGTTTCAATTTGCACCAACTTTATGACAGGCAGTTCTTTTTTTCTACAGAATGCAAGGCATTGTTGTTACCTTAGCTTAATAACCAGTCAAGATGTCTTGAAAGATTTATTTTATTTTTTTTCTTGCCTGACAGTTTTTTCGCTATATTTCAAAAAGTGTTGGCATCGTTAAAAATGAGAAGCGAATATTTCCATAAACGGTTGATCGACACTTCCGTTTCCTTTCGTCTTTGATGTACACTTCTCTCGGAATTCGGCAGGATGCCAGGGTTTATTATTTCCATTGTACAAACGCAAACACACTTCAAACAGTTGAACAAAAGTCGTGTTTCTCTTCATGTAAATGTAATTACTTCAAGCAAAGTCATAATTTCAGCAACAAAACATCAAACATCATCCATTAGTTTGAGTATTTGAACAAAGGATATGTTAAAAAATTACGCTCTGATATTTTTTAACAAAACAAACTAAACGAATTCTATTTTGAAAATCATAAATTACTTGGAAATGTGAAGTTTTTTTAAAAATAGAAGTGTTTATATATGTGCATTATGTAATCAACGTGTGGTGCACGGGGAAATGTAAACTAGAAAGCACAGATCTCACAAAATCTCAGACCTCCGCTGGGAAAAAAGAAAGATATGGCCAAATGTTTCATTGTAGTTGTCAAAGTGTTTAACAAAATCTGACAGTGCTACATAATTGTATAATCATTTCAACGATGTCAAGAGTAAAGAAGAAATATTTCCACAAACAACATAAGGCTACCAACAGGTTACTCTGGATACTTTTCAAGTTGCAGGCAGTATTGATTTTGTTGCTTTTCCTTATTTTCCCTCAGTGAATCATTGTCTTGCCCAAACAGAATATCATTGTACATACATTCATTTAATGGTAATATCCATTATTCCGGTGCTTAACTTGACTCATCTAAATCCTGGCGGAATGTTGCAGTGGCTAAAATACTGCCCAGTATATTAGTCCTAAATGACTTGTTCATCATTACAGAATGAGGAAGACTTTGACTAGTCAACATGGTAGATGGCATGTGAGTGTGGAATCCAAAAGCAAATGATCAATGCCCAAAAGATCAGTTCAACTCAGCTGCACTTGCATGGAGCACCATTGGTGAGTTTCACAACAGTATTTGGCAAACATAGCCTGTATTTACACCTGCACATGCTGACAGCTTCTGCTCAGCCAGGAGCCATGACTCCAAACTCTTCATTAACAGTATATCAGGGAAGCCTAACATCCCCAATCAAAGAAATCATAAGAACAATACACCATGCCATCAGATGCAAATGTCACAACTTAAACTCTTACATACAGGACATATAAATATAGCAGAAAGCCATTTGATTATGACCTGGAGTAGCTGAGCAGATCTAAATAATGAACACTTGTATAGTAGGGAAATGAATGCACCAGCCTTGTTCTCTTTATGGTCAATCAAGTCCTGCCTGGCCCTAGTATCAGACACACAGTGGGCTAGAGGCTCTGTGGGCACTTGTCTCTCTATCCCTCTCCTCTGAGTATACTTGTCCCTCTATCCTTCTCCCCTGAGTTTACTTGTCCCTCTATCCCTCTCCTCTGAGTATACTTGTCCCTCTATCCTTCTCCTCTGAGTATACTTGTCTCTATCCTTCTCCTCTGAGTATACTTGTCTGTCTATCACTCTCCTCCGATCATAAGGCCAAATCATAGTGAAGCGATGGGAGTGGGAAATGAAGATTGTTATTAATAGTGTCACACAAAAAATGTGTACTTGGAACATCAGTACAAGGGGAAATCATTTAGTATCAAATAATTACCACACACCTACACTTTTCATTTGACATTATGACCCAACATATAAGGGATGAGGAAACAAAAAGTCAACAATGGCAACCTGGAACCTTAAACAACCAAGGGCAGTTGTTTTTGGCAACACTTGTAAAAAGAACATTTTGAACACTTTAAAACTGAAGCACTATGTGGAAATAAAAACATATATTTCATAATTTGTTGGACACACAGTATATTCAGTAATCAAAATGATAAAACGACACTGGTAAAAAGCACAAGCTCTCTCTCAAAGAGAAACCAATAGTTGAAATGGGGGCTGTGCCCTAATAAACAGAAGGTGTGAATAGAGAGAGAGAGAGAGAGAGAGAGAGAGAGAGAATGAATAGTTGGCTGCCTACACTCTTCCCTATAAACCTTTGCCTCATCATTCTACTGTGCACTTTGTCTTTTAAAGGAAAGTAAATGCCTAATTGATGCACACACACACACAGACACA